>UZAN01041722.1:5319-20745 GCA_900618425.1 Echinostoma caproni
ATGTTAACGAGTTCCTCCACGTAACTTTATAGACCATTCTGACGTAACTTGTACTATTGAGGAGAAGGATGCATGAACGAATGTTCCAAGCAACCGATGTCTACAACCATGCGAAAGCATACATGCGGAACAGGCAGACCAAAGATGGTGACAACTCTCGAGCATGTTAAACTGTGGGTCTAATGACACTACACCGTTTTCTGCATTGTCTTTGGGAAAATTTTATGGATGGAAAATTGAAACTANTGAAACTATATTCTGAAGACCTGAGTTTTAAATGAATTCATGAAATGATTCATTAGCTTACTGATTACTCCGCATCGAAACTGAGGGTTTCTGTGATTAGGAATAATTATCCAATTGTTATGAAACCCGTCGGCGTTTAACGAAGTACCAGTAATCACGTGTAATCCAACTGGTTCAATTTTATTGCTAATCCCAGTCAATCGGATTGTCACTGATCCCGACAAATTCTTTTGAGAGTCCAGAAAATCACCATAGCTCAATAACTTCTCCAGGTGTCAGTACACCTCCCCTTTTCAGCCCTGGTCACTTGCGCAGGTAGGTGAATTCGCGGGCAAATATACAAATGAAGTTCCAGCCCCTAACCACGAATTTTAGTACGACTGGAAACTAGAGAAATATTTCAATGAGACGCATTGTCTGTTCTCTCATTTTTACTACAAATTTTAGACGCGCTTGCCCCTGAATTCGGAAACTTTCATCTATCATGAAATAGTATTGTGGTTATTTTTTGCAAACTTCATACTTAGACAACAGACCGGTTGCTTTAGAGAAACATCTATAAATAGACACAATCACCCAATAATAATAATGGAGCTGAGTTCATCAGACTGAGGACGGGGGTATGTTTATTCCAAGATAAGTCAAGATGAGCTTCAGGAACCAAAGTGCTTACTAGTGGGTAGCTCCCATTAACACCAGCGTATTCTGCCTGCTCAGTCAAAATTGCAAGATTGATAAGAAAAACAAACAACAAATTATTTTCATATATAAAAGCATTTTGATTATTTTTGTTTAGCGCAATTATCCTTCTACATAAACGCAGAACAGTAAAAAAGGAATAGAGTTAGGACAACAAAGTATGTGTAACGAAGCAGTCTTCAAAACAATCTGAAATAAAGTACATCACGTGAACACAACGTAAAAATAGGGTTATATGCATTCGATGAAGCATTGAGAAGGAAAAAAAGAAAATCCGAGGGACTTCATGGAATAAACAAAGTACAGCTCGTATTGTAAACACTTTCGTTAAGAAAGCGTGAAAGTTCCGTTTCGTTGTGAAAATTCAAACTTGTGCCATTGTTGTACACACAATAGACACCAAAGTAATGACTCCATCTAAGAACTGATCGACAGATAAGACAAACCACGAATGGCACCAAGAATGCCGTGACTAGCAGGAAACGGCAAAGATATACCCGTTCGCCCCTTGATGGTTCTTGAGGTTGGAAAGTGTTACCGTCCACTGGGTTTCCTTGGATTGCAAGGGGGACTGCGAAACCACCTGAGGCTAAAATGCGCAACAATAGGTATGAGACAGATTTGATCTTTGAGGACATCAAGAACAAAGAAAATATGTGATGCTGAGCTTGTCGTAAATTGAACATTGCAAGCATGATCTCGGTCGTTCTGTGCCCATTCACAGACACATTGGTTTGGCAGTCGTCCCAATGTAGGTTTAGCTTCCCGAGAATTACTTCAAGGTCTGAACTCTCACTAAGTTTTCTTTGTGAAATCGTTTGTAGTGTGATCATTAAATAACAGGATCCGGGACCAAAGAGCGCCAGCCTCGAACCCGAGAGTAACTTCAAGACTTCAAGATTTTAAGGCAGATGTTTCAGCCTTCCCGGGACTAATCAGTACTAAACGCAATTCATGTCCCTGTCAGACCACAATGGCCAAACTTTGGGTTCACAAAAACAATGCACAGACAAGTATTTAGCAATAATGCATCCAATTCAACCCACTGTGCGTTCCACACGTCAACTGTCGTATATGTTGGTCACATGTAAGAGGTTCGGTTCCCAGCCCGGAAGTTTGCAATTTTGAGTCGCGGTAAGGACACGAAAATAGTGAGCATTGCTGATCAGTCCTAATTGGGACAACAAG
Source organism: Echinostoma caproni (assembly GCA_900618425.1). Lineage (NCBI taxonomy): Eukaryota > Metazoa > Platyhelminthes > Trematoda > Plagiorchiida > Echinostomatidae > Echinostoma > Echinostoma caproni. Next base: position 7,453 of record UZAN01041722.1, read on the forward strand.
CTTTTTTCGGTCAGTAGGTAAATTCTTCCTGGAATGATGAAGCATTCAGCCATTTAGGTCATAAACGAGTGTTCGATTACCGACCACCGGAGGGATGAGCTATTATAATGATCAGGCAGCTTACTTGCTTTGTTGATAGCCAGAGGTATTCTGTGCATACGCATAGTTATACTCGCTAAGCAAAAGCAACTATGACTGATTTTGCCCTATATTCCAAGTTCATTTCAATTTTAGCTCTTCAAATATTGTGGTTTGTACACTTATGCTCCAAGGTGAAGGAGAGGATGAATTTCACTACAACTGGCATGAGAAATCGCAAAAAGAGGTCAATGCTTAGCAGAAATATAAACAGTACTAACTAGCACCCCATACACATCGAGTTTGTTGTTGCATGCAGTGCGTAGCCTTTGAGAGTCTGTTCAGATTTTCAATGGAGAATAGAACGCAAGCAAATTGCAACTCAGATGGATTGTGCTTATTGCCTACAGTTCAATTGTGTAAATTGAAGCATCAAGTGTATACTTAATGTTGCTCACTATTCTGAAGATTGATACAGAACACTCCATCGGAAAGTACTGGAAAGACTAGCATAAAGTTAAGTAGGCCGAAGACAACAAGTCCACGAGGAAATCCACTCACCCGGTGAGAAAGCGGAATTGGTGATAAACGTAAGGTTTCAACGTCCTTAGCGAACCGGTACATTAAGTGATGAGTGTAAAGCGATGATGACGTACAATGTATTATGTTTAAAGCATGAGTTTTGATGCGTCTTATTTATTGACACCGTGATTTCCAGGGATTTCACATCATCCATCTATTTTTCTGCACTTGACCAGGTGATTTGAAAGAACGCGTGGGCGAGTGGGTAAAAACTCCTTTGTCGTTGGAAGCCAAGAGAGGTATACCATGCGGTAGCTTGGAACAATGTGGGTATCACTGAGGATTAGCGGATTCAGATAACTTGCTCCAAGATCATGAGAAAATTAATGCTATTTTTGCTTCCGTAAAGTTGCTCAGTCGGTTCAACCTTTCATTAAACGGAAAATAAGATGCAAATATGAACGACAACAAAATTTGAAATCGTTAAAAGTAAATTTAGTCAACCAGCGAGACGGTCTTTTCCACCTTTGGAATATGTGCTTAGTGATTTTAACTTACACCAAGTCACCGCTACAATTTGGTGGATAAAATCTTTTGAGTCAACCAACAACCCACCAGTTAAATCAGCAAGCAGTCAGCACCAAATACACAAAGTGTATCAAAGTAGTTGTACAGTGATCATCGTCATCAACATAATGATAATTATACTTCACGCCAACTTTAATACGCAACTAAAAGTATAACCAATTTTTATCAAGAGAGGGGGTAGAAGCAACCTATCCAATAGTGTGAAGGCAGAGGAATAAACGCCAATTATGTGGTGCAGAAGTGAAATTCTGATTGACGATCTTCATATGGATATGTCGTCGACCTTAACGGTTTTATCACCGCGTGCTAAGGTGGTAAATTTTGAACCCACACCGAACCACAGATCTTATATTCAAATCTAATCAAATTTAGACCACCTCCCTTCCCCGACCGAATTTGATTGGTTCATTGCACCGTCATCAAAATGGGAAAATAATACTTCAAAAATGTTGACCATATTCTTTTGATTAACGATTTTTGAGAAAACATTTCGATGTATTCCTCAACGGGATGAAGTTTCAGCAACAATAAGCACGCTTGATTGTGGCACTTTCGAAGCAGTTAGCAACCGCACCAAACAGGTGAATTACAAAAAACACGATAACCCTGCTTGTTAATTGAATTCCTTTTAGGGCTGCTGAATAAGCATTGAATGGTTTTTTTCTTATTTTAGTTTACATTGATGCAAAAGCCTCTAATTTTCTCAGCACACGTTTGTTGAGGAGGATGGGTTTCTACCATCATCAGTTCAGTTGATTGATGGCATTCAAATCATGGTGCTATCACTGTAGCCCCGAGTGACGGTGCCCTCTTCTCATCCCTGAAAATTACAATTTATTTATTACCAGGCGAGCAGAAAGAGGAAAAGCACTCACCTAAACTAACTCTGTTTTCATGTACCTGAAAATGTCTTTCAATACAGGACAGCAGATTGTACAGTACGCAACATAAACTTATCCCATAATAGTCCAATTCTGAGTATCTTGCAGACATGATCCACATTAAACAAAGAGGGTTACAAACACCATTAAGAATCTTATTATTATTGTAGGTGGGTCAGAATCTGATACGCAAATATTAAGATAGTGTGCATAATTCCTGTCGGTATGTCCGTCCGAGGGGTGATATCAATCATTCATGGTTACAATGAGAGGTAGTAAATTTCTGGTAACTATCACCATTGTCTAGCGATTCGACGACAACTGAAGATGAACACACTGGTTGTATGCTTTCATGCAGCTGTGTTCATTTGGTAAAATCTAATCGCATCTCATTGAAGTGATTCTATTGCAAGAGGTTGTAATTCAAATATGAGCTATTTTGTAGCTTACATTCGTCATTCATGTGGCTAGCTGGCGCCGGTTGCAATTTGAATTTTCCTGGATTCACCCGTTTCATAGCCTGTATTGGGGGTGATGAAAAAAGAAATCAGTGGTCTGTGCATTCAGTAGGCGAAAAAAACATGCAATGCGCCTAGCTATTCACGCTTAAGATGTCAATTTAATGCGTTATTGAACTTCGTAAGTGGTTTGAAATTTGCCTAGAGGCAATGATAATTTCAAGCGGCTAAACGAGCAAAGGTTTCGATTAACGAACTGAATCAAATCGGTAAGTTTCGACCAAGTAGCGAGAGAAAGTGCTGGAAAATCTACCGATTGTACAAATCGAAGTGATTCCCTTACAAGATGCTGCTTCCTACCTTCTCGGAGAGGTTGGTTTGTCTTCCTCTATGTGCAGTGAGCATGATAGATGGATTTACAAGTCACTGAGAGTGTTTCCACTTGCAACAATCGAAGAACGATTGCAGTGCATTTTTTGCATCTTAACCAAAGCACTTACAATACTGCATTGTAGAACCTAAGAAATTTGGATGCCCAAAATATATTTTTTTCTTTTTCATTTTACTTCCTTTTATTGAAGATACAAAGATACAATTTTCAGGAGGGGTGAAGCGGCCAATCAAAGGGCTGCCATACAGTAAAAAAATGGGGAAACTCAGGCGGTGGTAGTGGGATTCGAACACTCGTCCTCCGGGGTGATAATCGGTTACGTTACCACCGGGCCACTACCGCCCTATATTTCACTTAGCAATTTGTCTTTCAGTCCCATACGTGATATCACTGAGGAGAGTTCCATAGTGATGCGATGAACAATTCTGACAATAACTGGCAGATGTATTTTTGGATTTTACCACTGCACGAGGCTCTGATGCCAAACTTTCCGGAATAGTGTTGCGTTTCAACATGGATTGAGATCGAGTTGATTGGAACACTATTTTGTTCACCTTTATGTAGCGCATTGGGCAGTTTAAAAGAGGATAGTAGAGACTCTACACCTTGGTGAAAACTTAATTGATGATTCTGAGCCTAGAAAGTTATCAGCAATGAAAATTATTTTAAGCATTCTTCTACTGAAAAATTCATCGTCTTACTTGTTTCTTCTCTCTTTATTCACCTGTTTTTTATCAAATAGAACTTTTGATTTTGATTTTCATTATTTCGACGGCTCCAAAATAATCCCACCTTATACATATATATATATATCAACTCGCCTTTAAAATCGCCGATGAAATTTGTACCTTCAGTGAAATTTTGTGGTGTTGTTCGAAGTTGAATTGGTATCATCAATCTGTGAAACCAATACTTTATTAAGTGACTTAATAAATCTGATGGTGAGCCTTGCATGGTGGTATTCACAAATCCGTTCAGACCATCGCCTGTCCATGCGCCCCATGTACCTTGTTCCTTAAGATCAAGTAAATGAACCTATTGCGAGTTTCGTCATGTGCAGAGCGAACGAAGCGTGAACTTTAAAGCTAGGAAGCCTTGAACAGCCGTTTCGATTTGACTTGATCTCACCAACAATGGGAATCAATCGACCCAACTGAATATGGGATCTGAGTCCCAACAAGTCGAAGGCCTAGTTCTACATTTTTTCTGTGTACATAATAGCACAGATGTTCAACAGGTTTGTGATGTGAGCACCAGCGAGGAAGAAAGTGACATCCGGAGAGAGCATTGTTCTATCGGCCAAGTTCATGTAACGCAGTTTGTTCACTAAAGTAAACGTATACCTTAAATTGTACTCCACTAAAGATGTTTTAGCCAACCGTTTCCCCAGTTTGCACAATGTAGTGAGTTGTACATATATCGAAAATGGTTGTAATGGTGTTCATTTGTTGTGTATCGTTGGTAATCCTAACATCCAATGAATAACAGTTTCGGTTAGAAAGTAGGTGCATCGATGTTTCCTGCACTGCTCTAAACATCGCCAACACTTAGTGCCTCCTTATCGTTTTCCCCTGTTTTGATTAATTTTTGTTGATAATGCACATGTCATCTATTTAATGCATTCGGGTTTATTCGAAATCACGTTTGTTGAACCCTTATCCGCTCTGAGTAATACAATGCCCCTATTTTTGCGAAGATCTGATCGCTTNGATCGCTTGGGATGTTTTACTATCACCATTTAACTTGTATTCAATTAAACAATCCAGTTCTGGTAACACTTATTACCTAGGGTTGAACTGAAAATTTGCAAATTCACTAATGAAAATGGAATTTGGCCAGAAATGCGTGCACACATTTTCAGACGGCATTTCTAGATACGGTTTTTAAATCTGAGGTTAAAAAGAAAAACCGTTTTGCTATAAATCACACTCCTTACAGCTTTTGTTCAAACTTACGAATAAGTTACTATGAGCATACTGCTCGATGTTAGTAGCAAACTCATCAAATGGCTCGGAGCGATTCATTCCGATGCAACAGGAAATTCTCTGTGCAATCCCTTCTGTCTTCAACGCAATTGATGCATGGACCTAGGCTTCCGTGATCCACCCCTCACATCCTACCCCGCACATCTTCATTAATCTTGATGATCGGATGAGTGAACGAACAACAGCATCAATAATGTGAATCTAACTTTCGGTCTCACGATGAAAGCGATTTGATAATCTGTGATGACTTCTTTCTTTCACTTTACGGTTTTCTCCTTGATCGGTGATGCAAAAATGTAATGTGGTGGTGTATTTATGAATCACTTACAACGAGCTTATTTACCACTGTGTTTTGTTAAAAACGTGCTCTGTGGGACCGTTCAGACAAATGTTATTTTAGTAAACGATAATAATTAACTAATTTCTTGATTAGAACTGATCATCCTTCGAACTTCAGCTTTACACATTTCTCAGCTGTTCTAATCAACCATACACTCGGAAGCATTAGACCGAAGTTTCACTTATAGTTAAGCTCATCAGTAGTGCAGATCTGCCGTCCCATCCGGCTTTGAACTTCGGACCCATCGCACGGAATGGGTGTGTTACCACTGTGCCAATTATCCCACAACACTACTCACAAATAACTGTGAGTTAAATGCGAAATATTAACTTACTAGAGAACTCCATCGTTTACAAATACCGTTCACAGCTGGTTGCGGTCAGAACATTGTTGACATAAAACGTAATTTGATTGAAAGGCAATAAATTGACAATGAAACATGGAAGGAACCGGTTTGATGGACCACTAAAATTTAAAGGGTTTGCTAGTTTTCCAATCTTTCCATGATTTTCTGAATAATTTGTAATTTACATGGGTGAAGTTGTGAGTGGTCATGAGTGACGACAATTGGTCTGAATAGGTAGTATTTTACAGCACATCACCGATCACAAGGAACCCTAAATTAAACTGTCACACGCAACAGAGCAATAGGCTTCACTGATGAACTACCCATGGAACGTGCAATAGAAATTAATAAAGAAAAAAGAAATTGGATGAGGAAAGGTTTATTGTACAACTTTGGTGAAGTTGTATCGTTGTTGTCGATCGTCAAAACGGTATTTAATCATTCATCCTACTTGTGTTCAACCAGAAGGCCTTGTTATCTTCTTGCAATTCACTAACTTCACTAGGACCCGGATGGGACGGCTTCATTGGAAAGGTTCTGAACCCGAGTATAATGTAAAAAAGGTATCAACTGACTTCGAATGAGGATTTGGTCATAAGCAATATTCATTTGAAGGAAGCATACCATATAAACAGCTTCAAGGATGCTTGACCTTGAAACGCTATACATTTTACAGTGGTGCACATATGCATGCGAAACAGACTAATTTTTGCTTCAACACCACTGTGAGTTTGTTTGTACATTACCAACTACTTTGAAAACTAAAGTTTGTGAAACGTTCTTCATAGGTGACTGATGAAAAGACGCTTACTTACCAAAGTAACTTGTTTCTCCCAGTTCAATCGAGTAAGAACGATTAGATAGGTCGTGCTGGACAGTATCACGCCAGTGCACAGACCATACCACAAGCCTGATTGGTAGAGGAGCGAAAAGAAAAGTATAACTGGTTTATTAGTACGCTGTGAAACGCAGTGGGGTTTCAGTTGTTCCAAGCGTCGTATATTTGATTTATCTAAAGCCGACTATCATTTATTCTGGTGGTTGACGACGAGTGAACTCTTGCAGGTTCTAACAACAGCTCATATAAGTGGTAATTTTGAGTGCACAAATGGGAAGTGCTGGGAATGGATTCTGAACACGTTATCATAAGAATACAAAATCTTATACTTTTCTATGGTCCAGCTTTGCTTCTATACAGTGTTCGGAAGTTTTTGGTCACATTTACGGTTAGATTAGTGCCTAACGTGCTTGTCATTAACTTTATTGCATTGCCTCTTTCTCACGTCGGATGGACGCTTTCGGACAACTCCTAATAATGCAACCATTACATTTTATTCCACAGGGGTAAGTGAGGAGACAAAAAATGAGACTACAGAATAAAACATTTTATCTTTTGCCGTTGGATCTCCTATAGACTGGATGCAAATAAGTTCGCAGCATGGATGCACAAAAGATTTTCTTTACGCTGTGATAGCCTTCTGATCACTGGTTTTATTGGTATACTAGTTAAGTGAAAAAGATTTATACGTACTGTTAAACTGTCTCAGTTTATTCCGAAGGCAATTCATTAGCTTAAAGTAAAGATTCCATTAAACTTTTTGGGTTTCCGGTCTGGACTAAATTAATCTGCACATTCTTGAATTCATCAACAACCGTGTCCTGCATGCATATTCTTCGACCATTCTTCTATCATTCGAACAGGTTATGGGGTTTTTGTTCATTTTTAAAGATAGGAATTTCATAAAATGAAAATACCACCTCATTCAGGTTTTTGCCTTGTGCTTCGACATCGTGATGGTTTAGCCCTATATCTAGCTATGCTAACCGATTATCTGTTTTCAGTGTTTGACCCAAGACCGCACCAATCAGACAAACACTCAGTTTTGACATTCATCTTGTTTGTCACTGACGACAGGACAAGACATGGAAGAACGTCACCAAGAAGTACGGAGAATTTTCAAACCTCCGGGTGGCCTCCGGGTTCCGATGATGGAAGAAGACTGGATCACGATTTGCACTGCGCTACTGAGAACCAAGAATTCGTGGTAATCATGAAAACAATTTATCCTCTAATGGAAGTAAGCAGTTAAGTAAAGCTATAATATAGTTTTTAAATCTAAGTGCACATTATTCGTCGGATGCTCTTTCTTACAAATCCACCACTGACTACCTTCACGTTTGATGCCGACAGAGTGAAATCAAAGCTTGTAGGTCTACGTAAGTATTAGGCTCTAGGTGCAGAAAATCTATATCTCCAACCGCTTATTGCGTTAGGGGATCACATATCTGAGCCGCTAGCTTTTCTTTTCCAAAGGATTTGACTCAACCGTGCTGCCCAAGTCGTGGAAACAAGGCATAATTTCCCCAATTTACAGCGGTGGCTGTCGTAGTGATCCTGCCAACTACCGCCCAGTGACACTCCTACCCTTTCTATCCAAAGTCATGGAATCCATCTTAGCGGATTTCTTGATGGAACACTTAGAGAAATACGACCGCCTTTCCCCAGCTCGGCATGGATTCCGTCAAAAGAGATCATGCAATACCAATCTGCTTCTGGCCCGCGATGAATGGACAAAGGCGATGCAGTTGGTATGGTATACCAAGGCTTCTCCGAAGCGTTCGATCGGGTGAACCATGAAATACTGCTCCGTAAACTGTACAATTTTGGTATCAGAGCCCTCGCGCTTGATCGGATTGCTGCTTTTTTCCAACAATGGACCATGTCGGTTAGAGTCTCTAAATCATTATCCGTCCCTAGCACCGTTTCTCGCGGAGTCCCCTAGGGTTCTGTGGTTGGTCTGCGACATTTTCTCCTGTTCATAAACGACCTACCGAATGTCCTAGCACCACAAACGTAATTGTTTGCAGACGATGTTAAAATCTGGAAGACAGTGACAGAAAGTGGAGGTTCGCTGGAACCCCAAGAAACATTGAATGCAGCTCAGAAATGATCTATTGAGAACGACATCCAATTTAGCGTCTCCAAACGCAAGGTGATTTAGCTACGCCACCATGGGCGGTTTCCTTATTTCCTCGGAAACGAATTACTGCCTCATGCATCAACAGAGAACGACTTGGATGTTACAGTCCACAAAGACCTGAGCTGTTTTATTAACTGTGCCAGGGCGTAATCAACCGCACTCAAATATGTCGGTCCACTTAAATGTGTTTTCGGTCGTTTTGAACCATCTTTATTCTCACATCTGCCGTCAGCATACAGCCGGTCGCATATTGGTGTGCAATTCAAACTTGGAATCCATGGTTTCAACGTGATCATAAGATTTTGGAGCGTCCATAAAGGCTCGCCACAAAGATGTTCAAAGGAATCTTTGCAGATGAGTTATTCAATACTGAGAGAAACTCGGCACCCTCACTGATACGAAAATGAGGAGAGCATTCCAAAGAGGCCCATTAAGCAACCAAATAGCTTCAAGTGATAATTGCGCCGAACAAGGAGATAATTCTACCTGTAATAAACGTCACTTTCTTCATTGTCTAACCGGTGAGCGCAAGTCTCTGATCCAATTCCGTAACAATGCACACGGAATGACAACATAGAAAGAGAAGTGATTTCAATATATTTAGTTTCAAGTGTCGAATTAAGTTACACAGAACAGTGACCGATAAAAGTTAGAACTATCTTACCTTCTATACCGTAATGAGCACCGAAAATCAATCCCATTCCAAGGGGTCCACCAAAGATATACAGAGAAATGAAGCAGACAATGGCTCCAAAATGTTGCAGTCCGGCCCCTCGAATTATACCCGAACAGACACCCTGAAACAGATGAAGACAATGTGTGTAGCTCAGTTTGTTTCATTGAGGGTAACTCGTACGGTAGTGATGATGTTGATGGCAATGATGTTTCAATTGATGGGTGATCTTAACTGCGCTTTATTGCGCGCTGACTGCTTAATTAGTTTAAGAAATGCCTCAATTCGCAGTTCTAATTTGAAGGTAGCTCCAACAAAAAAAGTTAACTTACTCCGAGTCCATCCAATAGTTGGAACACAGACAGGATCGGGAGTAACTGTCCGGCCGTAGTTGCTACCTCCCTGAAATGGACAGAAAAGTGGTTTCAGTCTTTTTATTTCGTTTTCTGTACACTGAATTACAAAGTCGGCGATCGTATAGGTTTCGATGATCGCTGGCTCATAGCCTACCTTCTGGCACTCTTCGAATTCACGGAGTCAACCTCGATAGATGGAACTTCAAGAGAAGTTTAAAGTGTCATCTCCAAATTAGTATGACTAACAGGAAAAGGGATCGTGTGCTATCACCTTAAGTCTTGTCCAGAATGGAACAGAACAGAACAGAACAAAAGCAGTAGTTCAGGGTGACGCGTTAGATTAATCGCATTTCTGTTGGATTTTCAAAGGTTTTCTGTCGGGTAAACCACCCACTGCTGTTGCATCCTCTATGAACACCAGGATGCGAATAAATTGATATTACTGGGAGTGGAGTCCATAGAGTACCACAGAATTCGAGAAAAATTGTTTTTTGTTGTATGACATACTGCAGGACATAAGTAACCAATATTCTCTGCGACTAGCACCATTACCCGCCGTTTACCTCAAGGGTTATCCATTGAAATGGAATTGAGGAAATTACCAACAGCACTCTCCCAATGAAAGTGCCCACAAGTTGTAATGCTGTTCAAATTCTACGTCATATTTTCACACTGAGGTTGAGTTAACTGTTGGCGTACCTAACCTTGCATCTAAACACCAGTGAGACTGCATACAACAAAAAGGAATGAGGTTACATCCTGTGAAAATGTTATGCCCAGAACTCTACACTTTATTTTTGATTTTGATCAAAAGGCGATTCAACTGCGGGAATATCCTATGGGACAAGATTATCATGAGGGTATGAGTAAGTCCCACTAATCCAAGTTTGAGTTCAACTATTACTTTCCCTTGATTTCAATTTTTAAAGATAGATTTTCAAATAATAAACTTGTACATTCCCGGTAACCCCTCTAGAATTTATTAACTTATCACAAATAGTACTGATAGAATAGACGAATTTTCTCAAGAGAAATTCTGGCATTCGTAACAGTGAACTATCCAGAACGCAAAATGGTCAAATTGAATGCGAGAATAATGTTCAAAACTTACTCATTTTGTGTAAAAATATATGGTATTCGAAAGCGCAGACCGACAAACAGTGCTATCATCGGCACGGCTGATAAACCTGAAATGCACAAGTGGGATCAATTCATTCAGGACTCACTCCAAGAGATGAAAAGTGATACGTGCGTATTGCACAGATCACCAAGACTTGACTTACTCATTACAATCAGCGATACAGAAGTGACCGATTTCGGTCCAATGGAACTTCTGGCACCCAGAAAGTGTCCAACACGTATGCTTGCCGCAGAACCAATACCAAGAGGAAGCTAAATTTGATGAATAGGGAAATGATAAAAAACAATTTATTTGTATTGAATTGGTTTTCTGATTAATAGATGGAACATTTCGTGGGTAAAACGCTGTTGAATTAATTTTAAAATACCTAATTTCTACTACTGTTGTGCTCCACGGAATTCTCAATTTACGAAAACTAACGGGCAGGTATATAACCAAAGTAGAACCACGGTTACATAGGGCTTCTTCTGATGGTTACGTGGGGTGGGTTTACATTGGTTGATCACTATCGATTCACAAGTCATACTGACCGTTATATCCTACTTAGTCGAATTTCTCACATTGCTTTCGCTGTTTTTCCAGTGTTGTATTACAGTACAACCCAGATATCAACGCTCTGGTCCGAAATTTACTTCCTCTCCTCAAGTTAAACATAATCTAGCTATTCGCATTTGAGGTTGATGTCATCAGCATAGATAGAAAGCAGGGATGCTTAGGTAAACGGGTCGCACAACACATTTCGATATCGGTTCAGCGCGAAGTTAGCAAAATGGATAGTACATAATCCCAGCCAAAAAGAGACCAAATACACAGAACTCATAGATCACCTGTCGTGAGCCTTGTGTTCGCATCTAGTTAATCGTGCTGAATCATTCATAATTATCTACTTGGCCAGCAGCTTACAGTTACTAATGTTGTGAGGTATTACTCACATTTGTGAGCAGTATGCATAAGCGCAGGCCTGGCGATTTCCTTTAACAATCAAGATCACTGAGGGCGAATTACTGTGCCCCAAAGAATAACTACGGACTGCTCTAATTATTACCCGGTGTGCTACCGGGAATTGCGATGGCATGTTTCAAATGAGATATCTTTTATATATACGCCAAGTTTTTGATATTACAGCTGTAATCTGCAATAAAGGACTATCCTCGACCAGGCACCCTCTTGTGGAATTATAACACTATTACTTGGAGTTTACGGTGATCGAACGATGGAATTCCTCCACGCCACCCCCTAAAAAACCTTTCTGTTACCTTAGCTGTACATGAAAATGTATTAGACTGCCCCCCCGGCATTTTGAATTGGCGCCCTTGTCTTTCACTCTGTAAAGCTATTTTTATTTCACTTCGGGCAATCTATATCTACATCCATCGGAGACAGAGCCATAGTACCCAAATTATTGAATGAACTGGAAATTACAAAGGAGAGATGCAGTTAAGGCAGACGAGACCGCCCTCTGATAGCTAATTGTTCGGTATTCTCAATTTTTTATGGTTCGATGGTTAGGTGAAATGGAGGCGTCAAATGGCTGTGACTAATCGCACTTTACATCAAAAATTAACCTGAACAAAGTGATGCTCAGTTCGGTCACCAGCATTCACGAAATTTCAGTTTGTTGAGCCAGTTCACGCTGCTTGAAAGACTCAGGGTTGTTGTATCTCATATTTTAAGCCAAAAACGTCATGGTGCTTTCCCTTATGCGACTAGAGATTTCAAGTAGTTTTGTACTCCTCCTCCGCCGCATAATTTCTCTGGAAATTGAGTTCTACTCAACATTTAGACTACCTAGCGCTATACAAGCATTTTAAGTACTTCATTGTATCTAGGCCGAATTCATTCATTTGACCTCAGATTTTGTAGTATCTGGAATTCTGTACCACCTCACGTTTTTTCTGTACCCACAACTGATTATTTCAAGCACATATTAGATAAATCATTATCATGTCTTAAACTTTGACATTTATAGCAGTAAATGAGACAATCAAAATGTTTGCAAGTTCTCATTTCTCTATCATCGGTAAATGAATGCAGTTCAGAAAAACCCTAAGGGACAAGAAAAGCATGCGCTTGTAGATATTTCTTGTAATCAAACTTTGATTTTGATCATTGACAGCGTGAGAAATATCAGCTGACATGATATAACCCATGCTCCTACAACTGTCAGCCTGTGAATGTTACAGCTGCCTTATGCCTTGATCCAGTGCCCCCTTGAGGAAACATATGGTCTTCGTGGACAACATGCCACATTTCGTCTGAGTCATGTCTGCACTTGTGACTTTCGCTACCGCCTACCCCTCTTCAGATCAATAATCATTTTGAATCGGTCTGTATAGCAAATTATTTTGTCACCATCTGTCCGCTTCCCCTTGAGCTCTCGTTTGACCCATATAACTTTGCTGTATTACATAGTGTGTTTTCTGTCTCCCATTTAGATACATCTCTACATGCATTGCTGACAAACAAGCGTACACCTGGACTGAATGACTGCGATTGGTCGATTAACTGCTTTAAACAAATTGCTCCATTTGAAATTCCCTGTTCTCTGGTCTG
>UZAN01041722.1:36502-50821 GCA_900618425.1 Echinostoma caproni
TCTGACATCAAACGAAGGAAAACTAGCACCTAGACATTAATCCGTTTACAATCAGATGAACTATTGACGGACCCCTGCATGAAATCAAATTATCGGGACTACCTCAACGATTTTCACTCCCACCTCAATGTTTCAATCCCATACAGTTTACAGTCAATCCTATCAGATCTTTATTTGTGTGTAATAAACCAATTACACTAACGTCTCCATCAATGTGTAAACGCACCACGATTACGGAGTTAAGGAAACAAAGTTAGTGGCAGCAAATAATGATACATTTCTTTTTGATTTTGTTTTTTATAGTAATGAGAAACAATTGCAACATTTCACTTTCATTGTGGTGAAACTTGTTTTTACAAAACAAATGTGTATGTGCAAAAGTAATCTGTTTGTCTAAAACTTTGGTGAAAAACGTCAACGATTCCATTCCACAGAAGACAGTAAGTAATGACATCGCTTACAGTTTTGTTCCAAAAGCGGTTGATTTTCATTCACTCTCTCATCTTCAGACATTGTGTGATCAAACCAAACGGCACGCTGGGAACTGTTTGGGTTTTACGGGTTCACCAATCTGCTCAACGCCATTCAATGGGACCAAGTGAATTACCGAGAGTATGCTGTCACTTCGACGGTTATAGATAAAGCACTTTCTGTGCCGAAGTATTCAGCGCACACACGGACTGATGGATTCAGTATCGCATTGGTATAACCAACCGGTTGAGGTCAACTGATCGATGAATGCCCAAACCGAATTAGACATAATTGCTCACTTGTTGAAACTGTTTGACCGGTAGTGAACAAACTATTCGCGGTGAAGTACACGACTTCCGCACATTAAACATTCTACTTGTGTCACAGGTTGACCTGCTATTGCTGTCTGACGCGTGTACTCCTGTCAAGTTGGATCACAAATATGGAGCATCGTACAATGGAGGGATTGTTTAATCATGATTGGTGTTTTATCATAATGAAAATGGTTGTAAGAATTAAGTAAACAGCACCGGCAGCAACACTGATACGAATACCTTAATTGCCCTGTGTCTTAGCATGGAAAAAAGCAGCTATCTGCTCTTACTCAAAAACGTATTGGAGTTTTGGTTTGTAATACGTGGTAGTAAAGCAGATCCGCCAGGTATAAAGACTAAACTTCAATTAGAACGAGCTCTGTTCAAAGCATTTACTCCGCTTATTACTTTTGGTGTACTAATAATAATTAATACCAGTTACTGCATTGAGAATGCCACCTCGATTGGTGATGAAACGTTTCCAATACAATCGCCAACCTCGGCGAACAATTGAACATCAAAATAATAATTAATACTAATGAAGTGTGGAATTACTATCTATCTGAGATAAACTCTACTTATAATATGCCAAATATTGCTTTGATTTATTTTCCCATTCAAACATTGCAGTTTCTTGTTGGGATACAGAATTCAATTGAATATTTTTTATTGGAATGGCAGCAATACGAATACGCCAGTTTGTTTACAATAATCAAGCTCATGTTAGCATATATATATTTTATTATATATTATTTATATATTGATATATATTTATTATATATTTTACAACTCAGTGTACTCCTCCATTCTCTCTTGAAATATATATTGGAAAGAGGGTCTCACTGATATATATCCTTGTGACTTGTAACTTGTAATTTGTAAACTTGAATAGTGTTCGATATCTAGGGTAAGTTTAGACTATGTGCCAAATAAATCCCTTACGGCAATCTTCGTAGTGCATAAATCATAGCTTTATTTGCTTATGGGCGAAACACTATCAAATTTTCAAGTCCCGAAGCAAGTAAGTTGTATTGAGTATTCAAAGGCGGATCCTCTTTGTCCATCAAATTCTTTCCCTTGATTTTGCCGGGCAAAGTGAAAACAATTTATCAGGAGTCAAAATTCAATCCATTGAGTCATAGACATTTTGACGGGTTTATACGCCCAAGGTGGTCAATACACTTCGATGCCCAAACTAGTCGGTAGCCACTGCCACAAATAAGATACGTAGATGTGGTTCGTACACCTCTTGTTGGTTAGTTTTGAATTAGGATTTTTATCCTCACTCCTAGGTGAACTACCTGTGGTTTAGCGGATCGGATGGAAGCTGAACAGTTTATTTATAAAGCTAATGTTTGTTTAGATAATGAAAACAAGATAATCCAAATATCCATAACTGAGTGCCACTGTTGCAGTTCAACAGGTTAAAACGGAGAATATGTGAGTGAAGAATAATAAAATGATTGATTTTGAATTCAAATTGAATTTTCAGTCGGCAACGCTCACCTAATTAGAATTGGATAAGGCCATTCTTACCACTAGCGAAACCAGATGTTGATGGAAAAGAGCTAGATGGATCACTGATGGCTGATGGGTAAAATAACCTGTGACAAACATGAGTTGTTTTGGTTATAAAAGAAAGCTGCTTCGTTAAAACCTGTCACATTCGTCCACCACCTTACTCACACATCATTTTTTGCACATACTGCAACAGAAAATTTACACTGCTCACAGCTTTTTCAGGAATCTTTTTGGGAAAATCTTGACCATTGTGGCTACATTTTAAAATATATTTTCTTGTTTCGATAGAAAGAGCTGACGCACGAAGTTCAATCCAGTTGTGAGAAATACTCAGAAGTCGTAATACGCTACTCGAAATCCCAAGTGGCATCCAAGTGGAATTTCATACCTGCCAACTTCACAACGAAGCATTCCCAAACTCACCGCTGATCAGTGAGTTGTTCCGTTCCAAACTGCCTGATCAATTTTAGGGCTATTCATAACTATGGTATATTTCACCCGGGCTATACACTATATTCAAGCCTGTAAAAAGCTACTGAAATCTTCAAATCCAAGTCAATTTTTGTTCAACTGTTGCAAGTTAGTATGTTTAATTTGAAATAAAACATGACATTGCTTTTCAGAATAAATTCCCAAATGGAAAGTTCAGCAATTATCATGTCATCTGACTTACTTTGGCGTGGTGTCGTTACAAGTCACTGATACGAATTAAGAGTAATGTTTTGAAGTGAAACCAACTAATCTTCACACACTCACACATTTATGGTTCTTCAGATGGATTGGAATCGACTGAACGAAACATTTGGGGTCACAGTGAGAAACACTGACCGTATAATCGTTAAATCCTCGGTTTTCTTGATGTTTATTTGTTTAAAATATGTTTAGAAGACATTTTCTCTTTGGATGCATTGCAAACAGTAATACTTGATTGATTGAGCCACGGGGATAAGTGGATGGACGGTTTTTTCATAAAATGAAATTATAGATGGGTACACTAAAGCGATATTTGCGTTTTTTCAGATAAAACATGGTTCAGCACCCAATCTACCGATTTTGGTTTTATCCGTTAATCAATGCAATTACATACTGTTGGTAGAGGCTGTGATGCTCGCAAGACGTTGTAGTTTGTATGCATGTAAGTATGAGATCTGATTGATAAATAAAGTCGGTGGATCATTTGTATTTTCCGAATAAAGCTACACATTATTGGCATGGAAGTAGGAATGAGGTGCATAAGCGTCAAGGTGTTGTCTAACTGACTATGTTCAATTTGGATCAGGAGATGATAAAAGGATTATCCAAAGTTACGGGACTTAATTTTATTCTCTATAGGAAGATGTTTCTGTATTCTGATACTCAGCTGTTTGTCAAGCCTTAGACATTTCCAACACACCATGGAAAAATGCTAGGTATCTAACTGCAATGGGGATAACAGTAAAAGAAATACCACGTTGTCACTTTTTTGAAGCCTTAATTGGGGTCTATTTATGGCTTTCAAAGGGACTATTTCGTTACAAAACTCAAATTCTCCTCTCTTTATACGGCTCAGTACACCAGGTTGTGTTGTAATGAAATCATATCTGAGCTCTGGATGAATTGCGTGAAGAAAATTGAAATAAAAGCCGACTTGTTACAAACGTTATACCGCAAATCGCCTTTGATAGTTGTGATTTATTATTAACTAATTAAGATTAAAGTGTTCAATAAATACAAGAAAATTAACTTTACCACTTTATGTTAGGTAACAAACAATGTTATCCCGAAGCAGCTGATTTCACAAAAACTTGAAAGATGCAATGATTGTCTGGTGAGCAGTTACATACAATCTCCATTGATGTACACCTTTTGCAAATTTTGTCTTATGTGCAACAGCAGAATTTTGCATTCGAATGTTTCCGTGTCATCAACTGAAAGTACTGATTTCGTTGTTACTCATTTGTACAGTGGTCTGTTGTTTATTAGAGAGAGAACAAAATTGATTAAGGAAGCCAACAAAGCTTATTTCTGATCGCATCTACGAGTCCACGTTCACTCAATCTCCGTAGAAACATCACATGTTCAGAAATACTCATATCCTCCCCAAACATTAAAAACCTACTCTACTTCATGGGTCAAACCATTAACCTTTCATTCAAAATAATATCTTCTAATTCCTTCAGCATTTGTCTTATCTACATAACTTTTCATGACAAACGTCCATAGTAGATTTGCAACCACCCACTCAAGGAGTTACACAGAAAAGCATATCTCTCACCCAATTTGGTCACCATGACGTCATCAATGTGCCCGTAACTCGAGCAAAATCAGTGCAAATCTAACCACATCCAAGCTTCTTTCATGTATGCTTTGTTCTATTTAGGTTTTTGTCACGTACAATCCAGCTTCTCAGTCAGGTCAAAGTTGCTGATAGTTCAGTTACTTTTCGCACGGTGGCAGAACATAAGATGTTCATATTCATAAAATCGAGATTTAATTTCTACCATGTGAAGAATGCTTTCTAATTGCAGTACTATGCAAATAACTCAAATAATTATAAGGTAAGATAGGAAGAATGTAGGAATATTTTTATCATTTGTGTTTTTGTGTCATTGGCAGTCAGAATGTTTTTCTCCGATGTTAACTCGATTTTTTCCCCAATAAACCGTCGAGATTTTCTCAAAGCCTATCGCGTTCCAATGAGGTTTATGGATTGAATTTCACGTGACAGTATTTTAATTGACTTGACGTGAGAAATAGACGTGTTGATATAACAAATTGGTAGATAAGAATTATTTTCAGTTTTTGAAAACCGTTTTAAGTTTTCTTTTGGAATTTGAATTTTATTTCCAGCATTCTAATGAAGACGATTAACTGCGAAAACCAATAAGTCGCAAAGTGCGCATGGCATCAATCACCACTGACACATTGCATCATTTGGAATTCCATTTAAAAGTCTTGTGGTGCATTTCTTTGATGATACCTAACACCGAGTTGAGTTTTACTGCACTATTCTCTTGTTCACTTTTAATTTTACATTTTACCACCCTGACGCCATTCAGTCACGTTTAATTTTTGTTTTTGTTAACTGAACGGGAAATCTTCGAGGGTGAATTTTCCAGATAAGAAAATATTTTCAAATGCGATGGAAATGTTTATGACGATCGACAAAGAGAACTGGAAGCTGCTTCATCCTTTTCTTGACTCGTCAGCAATGCGTGCCTTTGTGTCTCTGTCAGCAAACGAACCGCATTTGAATGCATTTACCACGTGGAGAATTACGATCTTCGAAGGAGTGAAACCCTCACTCAAGACCATCAGCAATGCCTGGTGCCTGTGAGCAATCAAATGGACTAATCCAAGCTTGATGCTCTAAAGAAAATATTTTGTTTAAGTTGCTGACAATTTAACAGTAGTGGCAGCTCTGCAAATCTTATGGGAACCCATACCAACATAGTCAGTTTCCGTTCTGCAAACTATAAAGAGAGGGGTCAGCTCAGTGGTCAAAGACTCAACGCAATGAGGTATAATTTCAAGCAGTGAACGATAATGAAGTGCCTGTATGGATTCATTTTGAAAACCACCACTAGAAATTAACTCTTCAGGAACAAGGACAGCTAGCATTGTGGAATGCGAAACTTCATTTATCATGCAGCAATCAATTCTATATATTAAAGAGAATCCCAAAAAACCAATTATATTACGTTTTTAATCTCAACTCTCACCGTATATCGTTTTATTTCATCAAACCCTAAGTGGCGAAATGAGACTGATTTTTAAAGTAAACACACCCCGTATATCTAAAATAAAAAGCGGTCTCAGCACTGCCCTCCAGTTGAGTGGGTACTATGCTTGCGTTCTATCTGTAGCTTTTCAGTTTTGATCATTTCAGTTAATGAATTCGCAAGGATGCTGAAACTAAACCAGGTCCACAAAGCTGTCCAGCACTTCATTACTTTTAGCTTAGTCCATATTTGATATTTACGCGATTAACTTCACCGTATAAACACATTCTGTAAAATGAAAAAATCACCTAGATTTTAATCATCGAAATTAGCATCAGGTAAAGTGTGAAATACCGAGCAAAATGAGTGTCTACTTTCTGCACAGCAAACGCATTTACCCTCTGCATTCACCATCCTTCAATAGTTGGCTTGATAATGAGCATCGACAAATGGTTACTTTTAAATTAAATTAAAATAAAGTAAATTATTTCCAACCTTGATTTCTTCTTTTACTTCTTAAGCTCACAACGTCATATTTGCACATGCGCCAAATAAAAAACAGCATGACTGGCTTTTGCTTAGTTTGACCAGGATATTTTTTTCAGGATTTGATTGGTGATTCAGATAAACTCACTTTGAAACACTTCAATCCTTAGTTTTGTGGATAGAATACCCGTTTAAGCCCCAGCACCAATGGATCAAAGAGCCGATCACATATAGTAGTCCCTTCAGGCTTCTCGCAGTTACTCGTTGAAAATGCCGCTTGAAAGTAAGGTCATCCAGCATTGTCGATTGAAGGGACTTCTAGATGTTTGTTGTTCTCATATAGGCCACGGAACTATTTGTGGTGATCGACAAAGAGCACTGAACAGCTCTTTCGTCCCGTTTGAAACGCTTCAGTAGTATATATATATATATATATATATTTACCACCGCCTGGAAAACAAGCATGATGCCAACGCAACAATGACAGTGAAAGGGGATAGGTGGATCAGGATACAGAACATGGTGAAAAGTGAAAGTGAAAAGCGTCAGTAGTACGTACGTTTTATGTCCCTGTCAGCACTTGGTTCGCGAACATGTGGATTGGAACTTCAACCCATTAACTACGCGGTCCAAACGTAATAGTCTAAATTTATTGAGCTATTCGTGCGAAGTGACGGCTTTCAGTCGTGGAGCTCAGAGGTGGGGGTTTGAACTACCCACCAGAAGAATCGTTACTCAAGTCCTGACAGAGTCACAAAAAGTACATACTGCTGATGCGTCCTTAACACGACAAAACAGCTCTGTAGTACTTTTTATAAGTCATCACAAATCTTTCCATTGCGTATAAATTCACTTGACTGGTGGTAAATTGATGTTCTAATAAGGACTGATACTTATACCCAAGACCATCAACAGTGCCTGGTGCCTGTGAGTAATCGAATGGACTAATTCAAACATGGTGCTGTAAATTACTGATTTCACTGCTTTGTTCTCATAGGGGAGTGGTTATATAGCTTTGGGTCATTATTGACACTAAAAGTCCTCCTCAGAGATCTACTGCTTCCTTGTGCACCGATATGTAACTGGGATCAAGCCACTGGCTTGTGGATGATCTTTGTGCTTGATCCCACATGACCCAACAAATAAACTAGTGGCAGCACGTTGTGTATTTGAGAATTTCTGTTAAGGTCATTTAATCGATAGACTCGGTTTTTACCCCTATCTTCGAAATTTTCCTCTATTCCATGCTATCCAATCTCTTATATATTTCATCGAATTTTGTTTTTCAATGGTTTTCTACAATTTATTATAAGATTTATTACATCGTTTTCACGAAAGAGAATTTTTCCATAACATACATCAACAAAGACCGCATCGCCTGCACTCTGACTGCCTAAATGGCTTCTCTTGTTAGCCACCAATGGTGTTTTTGGGAAGGTTTCAACTCTTGTCGTCTACTGTTGGAGCACAACGGTGAATTTCCGTCGTCATGGAGGAGAAAAACGCTAGTAAGTGGAAAACTCGACAGAAGAGAGTCGATTATATTTGGGGATGCTATATAGCGTGTTGGGTACACCATTTATTCACTGCAGAAGATCATGAAGGACTTAGACATTGCAGTGATCTCAAAATTTCCTCCAACATAATGAAACCTTGCCCTGAATGTACACTCTTATCACATCCAACATAATCACCACCAAAAATGCCACACGTTGACTTTATTTTGATTCATTATCACAGAGGGCGTCACTGTAATTAATATTTTGGTTACCTGAGTATTTCCCATCAAGAGGGATCTATAAAGCTCATGATAATAAAAAATATCAATGATCTATTTTTTTCCTATTTTTGACAATCTTGTGGCGTTTGATGGTTCTCTTTGTTGACATGGTTGTTCACTTGTGCAATCTTATCCAGTACTTCTGATTACCGTTGCTCCAATTTCACTCTGGTGATAGACTTACGAGCAAGAGAAGACGAACCAACGAAAACAAGTCTTGTGCACTTAATTGTTTTGTTCCGTTTTATGTATTGTGACGCAGGAACAGCTTCGTCCTTCCAACAGGTTAAACTTGCCATCATGTTTCATTGAAATTAAGTCTTTCAGACCCGGTTGAAATCGGAAATATTTCTTATCAACAATTCTTGTCCGTAACATCAATCATCTTTCACATGCAGTACCCTTTTAAATCAAACCTTTTAACTGGAAAGAGATACAGTGTTGTACCGCTTCTTAGCTTTGTCATAAGCGGTCCGTGATAAGGTATTCAAAATAGTATTTAGCGCTGTTGAGTGTGAAAAAGTAAAAATCTACAATAACAATTCTCATTCGTGTTTCCTTCAAAATTCACTATCACGAGTTTTGGTATACCACCTCCCGTATTTCGTGCTTCCTTCGTTTCACCCAGAACTAACATGCCAGCAGTTTTATACTTAAGGTGAGTCTTGTCTTACTCTTTTAGTTTGCCTGTTTTTATTGAAACACCTGCAAACGGACTGGTCTTTACAACAAACGTCTCAAAGTCAAAGGATAAAACAATAAAAAATATAAGAGTAATGTTATCCACGGAATAAACTGCAGAGACTGTCCGAAAGACCATGTGGGACAAAATGGAAGAAACCTATCTTTGAGGCTTCGTGAACAAAAACTGGCAGTCAAAAGGCATGATCTACGCTCAAGTTTTTATTTCCCAGAAAGAAAATACTTAAATTTGGCTTCAAAATATCAATAATTATTGATAAACTCCGGTGAAAACATGACAAAAACGTTATCATCGCTCGGCACCCTTCAAATAACTTGGAAAACAAGCACATCAAACTAGATCAGCTAAACACCTCAAAAGATCACGTTGCGACCTAAGATCGGACCCGATAAAGATTACAATCCAGACAAAATAACAAACTCCCTCCTTATTTGAGCTATTTTACGGAGAACTAGGTTGAAAACGACGGGAACAAAGGATAGAATGTCGCTGGACAAAAATATGTTTAAGGAAACGGGTGGAGAGAGAACATATCCACTAAAAAAGCACTGAAGATGTCACTTCAGCCGGGGATTAAAAGTTTACAAGGAAATTGGCGAGCTTATCGAACAGGCAAAAACTGATTCAGTTCAACCTAGTTAAGAGAAACAAGTTACAATAATTTGTCAATGTTTTTACTACTAAGTGATTTCATGAGTAGTCAGTCGTTGGAAGAGGTAAAACTAAAACCGAATAAACTTCCTTCGATCAAGATACTTGGTTTGAACTCATGAGCAACGGTTTTCTAAGTATTCGAAGAATCCGTCAGAAGCTCAATATGCACAAAGTTTTCCATTCAGTTTAATGTGTTTTGCCAATGATCCAATTAGCTGAACTTGAAGACGTATTCCATTTCCTTCAAATAAGGTATTGCATTCACGATAAATTCGTCAACTGCTGCTTTTATCATTATAGATAATCAATCCGTCTTTGACGAATGTTGTCCTTATTCCCTGCCCCGGTATCACAAATAATGCTTCTCACAGTACTATCATGTCCGCTCTGATTAGAAGGCGTTCTTTGTGGCTAGAATTAGAGTGCACTCTTGACAAACATTTTCTTTCTTTCCGGCAAAAGACTAATAATACCAAAGCTCCACATTTCAGTTGAGAAAGGGCACACAAAACAACTAGCATGCGAACCAATGGGACATGCGATTTGGTTTCAAAATGTGAGCTTCTGACAACAGAGGTCAATAGCGGAAGGTCGTTTGGTGGATCAACAACACGTCTTTTTGCAAATGTTTTGGGAGTTATAATGACAAACAATGTCCGGCTATCCATAAAATAACAGAGGACAGCCAATAAACCAAGGCATGAGTTCTTCCGTGATAAAATGTAGAAGATAGGCGTGTTAATAAATTTTTACTAAATTATGTACCTCGCACATTTGGAATATGATGAGCAGATATGGATGCTGTATAAGAACAAGAATATCCCTCGTCTCAAAAACTTATTACTACTGGCAAAAAATCGGTAGAATTGAAGCTAATTCCAGAGTATAAGTATTCTCGGAACGATTTGCAAACATGGTCTTTGAAATATGGGCGACCGATAAGCTATCTAACAGAGACATGAGAGGTTTTCACGGGTCTTTAGCATAAAGATAGGCAAACTCTCTCATCTGTTACTCGTGTGCACTAAAGTTAACCAAATCAGATTGGAAAAGCTGCTTTTATTTAAATTAATGAGCTAAGTTCCTTGCCAGCAGTGCATTAACATAGTGCAATAGAAAATGTGTCAGCAATCAGCCGTATAATCCTTGAATCGTTCAAAGAGCAACTAGATGAACGCTAAACAGCTCTATTGCCCGAAGCTGATTGTTAAATCGAACCACATAATTTGCAAGGGATCTAACACTTCACAATATCGCCTGCCTTCCGTTCAGTTATTATTTTTGATGCCTCCAAAATCCTCAATATTGCCGAGGTGGGTGTCTAGGGCTGCGGCTAATCACCCTTCCCTTGCACCTCGCGAAATGCTGCAATACAACCAAGCATCTCAAATGGTCTCTGCTTAGGAAGCTCTGCTCACTGCCTTCTCGTGGCGGAGGTTTCTTCCCTTCAAAGTGAGAGGACGAAAAGCCGACATCCGGGGATATGTCCGGGTTGTTTGGCTCCTGTTAGTTTACCTAGGGAAGTTGGCAAGAACCCTGATTTCAAACCAACCAAGAGGAGGCGTACGAACCACACCCACACCTTTCCTGTTGTGGTAGTGGCCACCGGATCATTTGGACATCAAGGTGTATTGGGCACCTTGGACCTTTTTCCCCCGTCCGAAAAGCGTATGATCCTATGAGCTGGACACCGGCTCCCAATGGATTGCGGTATCCAAACACCGTCCCGCTGCCTTGCTGGTCAGGCTTCGGCTAACCGAAGTCTCCGGTTGTGGATTACTCAAGAAAATTCACCTGCCTTGGCCTGGTTAACCTAGTAGTATTCAGCCCACATGCAAATCGTGGAACGTTTGACACGCAGTCTGAACCTCGACGCATGCAATATATATATAATTTTTGATGCGCCACGCAGGGTAACTGTGTAAACCCCATCACCAATGGGTCAATGGCCGGGAAACTTATGACCGTTTCTCAACGATCACCATAATTACTCGTCAGAACGCCGCTTGAAAGCAGTGCCGGTATTCTCCTCCACAGTTGTCATTGAAAGAAAATTCTCGAAGTTTTTAATTACTTCGACGCAAAACAGTGTTTAAAGCTATGAAACTACTATCAGAAGCATCTAGAGGCACGATTGATATGAGCATCCTTCGTTTAGTTGGAAATGCGATAAAATAAGCTTCACTTAACTGAAAGACGGTTTGGAAAAGTAAACTATGGGAAATTCCTGCGGCACGAGATATTTTTTAACTTAATCTTTGAGGAGAAAATGCGATAAAAAACATACCAATAATTACGTATCAGTTTAGCTTAACTCAGTTTGGTTCAATCAGCACAGGATAGGAGTTGGCTTCACCAAATCAAGCGTTTGCAGTTCCTTTGGTAGTAAGTCCACGTGATAGCCAAGTGTTGCATGTAAGAAGTTCTTCGTGGTTTCTGCTGTAAGACAAGAGAACTAAAATATTCTTCTCCGCTTGTTCAGGCGACAGACCGCACATTTGGAAGCGTTCCCCTGTCGGAGTGGTTAGTAACTGAAGAGCCTACAACTGTTTTCAGATTTTAATCTAATATTGGTAGTCGCATATCCCAGAAGAAGTATGCCACGATGTCACTATTTCCATTATCATTTTTCCTGCTCGTCGTAAAACTAGAAGACAGCATTTAGAAACAAAATAATTTAATTCAAGTGTTTAATTTTGGAAAATTGGGAGTTCGCGTCAAACCTGAGCAAGACTCCAGGATTTTAAGATATCGCTCAACTAGCCTCCCATTTGTATACGAATCTGCCTCACAAAGGTTGTTTTTGAGCACGCGTGCACATGTTGCTGCAGGAACTCTCGAGTTACAGAAAGATGTTGGACAAACGAGTTTCACAAGTAACTTAATCGTGAAAATTAAATTTGCAAAGGCTTCTCAAAAGTTATCTGGTGTCCAATGGAATAGAGTTCACATTGAAATATTAATTTGAATAATTGAAAATAATTCCTTCGTTGCACAATGGAGGCTTCCAGATTTTGTCCGCCGTGTTGTATACAAATCGTGGAAATGATAGTTTCGAAAGCTCTGAACCCACGTAACTCTTGGATTCTAAGAACATGCCAAGAGCATTTCGCGGAGGGAGTCTTATGGTTCTTTTATGATTTGGTTCCTCCAGATTCCAGTGTTCTCTAATACTTTTGGTGATTATCTGCAAATTGAGTGAAATGATTTTCTTTATACCTGAATATGATCAAACTTCGTTATTCCCATCTGAGGTAAAGTCGATGCGTCCACTTTGATAAGACTTTTACCATCAATAAAATTTTCTATAAAACAATCCTGTCATTCATATATAAACGGATATAGTTTGAATGTAAACCTTGTAAAATGGGAATCCTAACTCTGTTATCCATTCTGATACTTGTTCAGTAGTCCAGTGACTGGCCTCGGGGATTTTGGTATTTAAGCAAATTTCGAGGTTTGTCATATTCACGCCATCGGTAGCCATGACGTCTGTACTGAAGGTCATTGTTCAATTCGGGTCAGGTCAGGACAGGACAGATCACAGGACTTGCGACGGAGCCGGAAGCAGTCCAGTTTCTTGCACCAATGAGCTTGGGAGAACTACGGCGTTGCCACAATTGTATTATTTCTGTCAACTAGATGTGAGTGATTGCGGTTCTGGAAAAGGAAAACGCACTTTTGATGGTTCCTCTGGGTGACGTTACACGTCTGAGGTTTTACCAGGATCAAAGCCACAGCTCGCAACCAACCGCTAACCAGAGTAAAAGCTGTGTTGGGAGAAGAAACATGACCTACAAGTGGTGGTGCTGTATGTTGAGAACTTTCAGTAAAATGTGGTGCAGTGAATGAAAATTGGAGCTGAGGGAGTTGGAGAAAACAAAGTAGAGTAGGAGGTAAAGAGTTAAAAGTGGGGGACCCGGAGACGGACGAGCTTTTAGTGACCTTAGGCCCGGTGTCAGATACAATCGGGGAACGCTGATGCTCAGGATGCGCCAAGCTTCAGCTTGAACTCGGCAATGGTTATTGACGCCACTACCTCCTGCGGCAGTTTGTTCCATATACCCGGTTCGAGAAAAAGGTGGCTCTCAGGCGTTTGAGCGCCCGATGCTTGTCTAACTTCATGCTGTGTCCCCTTCTGTTGGGCACACCGCTGAGAGAAACCCTTCAAGATACGGAAGCTTTCGATCAGGTCCCTCCTCAGCCTTCTCCGATTGAGTGAGAACAGGTTCAGCCCCTGAAGGCGTTCGGCATATGTCGCTCCCCGAAGGTGCGAGAACATGCGCGTGAACCTCTTCTGCACTCTCTCCAGAACCCTTTGCTCCTTCTTCAGAGTAGGGGACCAAGCTTGTACGCAGTACTCTAGATACGGCCGAACGAAGGCCATGTAGAGCGGGACTAGCACGACAGGATCCCTAGACGTCACTATGCACTTCAACCTGAACAACACTCTATTGGCCGTACGTGCCGCAGCTAGACACTGGGCAGAGGAGTTAAAAGCGGAGTGCATAGTGGCCCCTGATCTCTGGCACAACTGCCATAGCATCCCCCTCGAGAGCTCCCATGTGGCGTGGCCCAAAACCCTGAGCACTCCCGGCTCGTGGGATCTTACACTTTGCTTACACTCTGCAGACCATGCTTGTACTGCATCTAGGTCAAGCTGGAGATCTACCCCCTGATGCGAGCCAA
>UZAN01041723.1:0-10611 GCA_900618425.1 Echinostoma caproni
CGAGAGCGCACTCATCAATGGTGCATATCCACCCACCTGACTGGGCTTTGAACTCACATTCGCGGGCCCTGTGTGTGCACGTTATCACTGTGCCGACCACCTGGACTGTTTGAAACCGCCTATGTATCATGTTTGTTCAACTATCGTTCATCTTAAGTGATAATCAGTCTTAACTGCGGACCTGACAACAACGAACGGGGATACATCATACGACCTGTCAACTCCAATCAACCACCTTCCACCAACACAGGTCTATCGTATAATTTTGGGGTTACTGTCCAAATTAAACCGCAAGAAATGTATTGCAGCCTCCTTCCGCAGTTTACCCATAGACGCCACTTTAGCACTCAGTGTAATGTTTCCAATTATGTCTGTGTTGGTAATATTCCTCTCCCAAATCAACTGGGCCTCTAATTGGTGTTTCATGTGTTGTAAACTCTGGAGTACTGACACAATTTTCGGGTCCAAATAATTTCCATCGGGTTCAAATCTGGTCCACACGCAGGTCACGCCAATTTCTGGATGTCGCAGAATGATAACAAGCATATTGCTTGTCACGTGTACCGTACTACCGTAATATCTTGTTAGAAAACGATTACAGGGTGATCATTCGAGCCCACTGCTAGCATAACATCCCACTTCAATGTACGAACATATAGGAATCGGTATCTCGCACTCTATGCAGTCTAGTGATTTCGGTTGAGTCATTGTCTGATAAGGTACCCCGCACCATCACGCAGTTTTTATCATCCATCAGATTGCTGAAGTATCGCTCCTTCCACAAATCACACTAGTAGCAGTTGCACGCTTCGGGTTCCTTTAATTTTAGTTCAGTTTGTCCCCTAGGTAGACGAAATTCTTTCCGATTTTCCAAGTTACATGAGTTTCAGTTCAAATAAAGGTATTTCTGTTAATAAAGTTGTTTGAGCTATGCGCATTCTCATTTTGTTTTATTTCACGCCATGGACCGTTTCAAGTGTTCATTGTACCATTCGAACCGAACCGTCGCTTCATGTTTGGCAGTGCCTTGTCATGACCAGCATGGTCTCTCTGTTTTTTTCAACGTCAGTGGGAGGGATGTAAGTGTGTACTATACAAGACCGACCCTAGTTCTGAATGCGCTCGAAATTCGCTGTCAGACTGATTCCGGGCGACGCAGTTCGAGTTCCTATAGAATTAGCGTCCTCACAAAAGGCCGCGCGATCCCTGGCCACTCACTGACACTCTTAATACACCAGTACGATACAATTCTCGCAGTAGGTTTTCCGTGAAAGGAAGTCTAAACGCCCTGCAAGACAGGGAAAATATAGTAAACATTCATGAACCAAAAGGTCCAATGGAACATGCACACGACTCACAAATCAAAATAGCTACGCCCGTGTCTTCACTACAAGCATATAGGTATCACACGACCTTAGCTTACACCAGTCAGTCAACCACTGACTCACCACGGTAGCCAGTTGCTATGCCGGGGCTCACACTCTGGATGTCTATTGCACCTGTTTTAAAACCGAGTTGGTTTCCGACTAGAGATTCTCAAAATGACGGTCCATGTGGGGCCAAAGAAAATTCAAACATTTAGGGAGTGGATGCAGTACTTTCATCGCAAGGTACATCAATCAATCAATCAATGTCATACAACAAGGGAACAGAACAACGACAGCATTCGTCAACATCATCAAAAGTAACAGTAACCAAAATGCAAAGGAAGCATCTCGGTGTTCCTGTGCCCGAAAACAGACATCAAATATATATATATATATATATATACTGTTATTATCCCGATGATGTAGAATTTACAGTAATCGATGCATACCGCTTTGGAAAGTTTACATAAAAGCAAAGTATCTACAATCTCTCTGTGGTGATATTTTGTTTTTAAATCACGAAATTACGGAATACGCGCACATAATGTAGACGAACATGTTTTCGTTTAGTTTTTTAAAAAACCTTTACAATCACATTTATATAAAACAATTTCATTTAATTGGAATAGATGTATGGATGAGTTGTGTGTGTGGTAGTGAGCTCGAAAAAACTCATATTGATACTCTATTTGGATTAGGTAACCGTCATTTGCAGTAGTACGAAATTGTCATGTGAGCAAGCGATTTTCTCTCCTCTTGGACAGGGTGTTTGGAGATCTTGGATCGATTTTCGTTTTGCGCATAGTTTGAGTTTTATGAGTCGGTACTAACCGTATCTGCAGTCAGAAACGTCCGAAACCTTAATGATCTTGAGGGTTGTGGTGAGATACGATAAATGTGTATCTCAACCAAACGTCCCGTCTCTATCAAATAAGAAACGATCAAGCTTGACACCATGTTTGTGCCGGCGTGAATTATTTTCTTTTATACGTTGAGATAACTGCCGTTCGATCAACGCACGTTGCATCACAGGTGCACCTGAATTGATAGACAATCACAGATGAGGTCAACATAGGCAACTTATCTTTGTTGTGGTATCGAATGTTTGGTGACGTAGAAAGCACTCATCTTAGCCGGACGAAATTAAAGGTGGATTTCACCACCGCGGATAAGACTTTACTGTCACTGTCTGCATCAACATCTCATTTGAATGAAAGTTTTATAAAAAATGAGCTTTCTTCACTTACGGCATTCGGATAAGTTCAATTATGGCCGATAAACTACTAAAAATAGCCACTTTCCAATAATTGTTTTCCCATGAATTAGGCTACATTATTTGAAGTATCCTCGGAATAGATGCGCCCTACTCTCTGCGTGAGACGATGTACGAGGTTGCATTTTTGAAAGGGAAGGATGAAGCTATGATAATTTTTGCACTGTTCTTTTTATGTTGCTTTTCGGCATATCTTTCTTTCAATAGAATCATCGGGAGATTATCATTCTCCTCCGGTTCAGTTGTGAACCTAATTGACGGATGTGCTGCGTTGAATTCTGACTCAATATGATTATGATTAGGGTTTCTGTGGGTCCCGCAAAAGATAGCACAACGATGATCAAAACAACTAATTTTTTTTGTCCTCACTTTCGTGTGGCATTGCACAGTACACACAAAGTACAACATGAATACAACAGTGGCTAATGCAACATCATCCAGCACAAGTTTACACTCTTGGTGGATTGTGTGAATCGAGAGCTATCCCACAAAAGAACAGGATAATACATGGCGTGCACAATTATTATTTTTGGTAATGTAAGAGGTAAGAGTAGTTTTAACGGATTGACCGTGTACTTAATTGCTCTCTCTCTCTCCCTATAGTAGTTAGTCAGTTGAAGCCGTTACACCGCTCTCTCTCTCTCTCGCTAGTGTGTGTAATCAAAATCCTTGATAAATGACCCCACATGCACTGGTAAAATCCTTTAATGGAAACTCACAAACCTCCGGTTGCCGGCAAAAATTAGTCATTAATCCTTTTAGCGAATGAGGAATAGCATCACAAGCAAAGTGGGTACATTCTCATATTTCCTAGGAGTACTTTTTTAGCTAAGAAAAATTGTTGTGCGGCATTCACCTAGTGTTGAAATACTTGTCTCCGTTCTACACACAGTCTCCGCACTCAGACACACATACATATATAGAAAATCACATCTGGTTTGCATCACAACTGGGGAACATATGAAAAATTGCAGTTTTGTATGCATACCAGACACATATGGCTTCCGAACTTTAAACAATCATATGTACATCCGTCCAAACCTAGCCTGTGTTTCCCAAACGACACAGTCATCTTGATTCAATCCGGTCCAAATATCGCAAGTCTCTCGTAATGTTTGTAATCATACCGAGCTTCAATCAAAAAAGGAACGAATATGTTTTTACATTTCTGGAATCCGAACGATGAAGATCGCGATAGGCTAAATGTGGATTTCAGGGAGATTTTAATGTATATCAGGACTTGTTCGTCATGGCTCATATTAGATCAAGTCAAATCCAGTCAAGTCGTAAAGCCTCTTTCATTCGCCCCATGGAAGATGAATACTGATTAACGATGTAAGAAGGAAAAATCATTTGATTTGAGATCATCTCAATGCCAAAACACAATCATGTGTCAAGGGACCGTTTGGTTTGTGCATAATACACACCAGTTTTTGGTAACTCTAATAAAAAGACGTGTACTATTCTACCGCGGTAAGCACTGTCAAGCACTTTATTTCGTTCGTTGTGTAATGAGGTCAAAAAGGGGAAAACCGGTCGCTTCTCACAAACCATATGGAACAATCAAGCTTTCATCGATCGGGCCGTATAACTGAAACTGAGAACAGACTAATTTTCGCCCGGTTCGGTGAACCTCAGTTGACTTGATGCGTAACTAGAAAGTAAGTGAACATCGGCAACTGCAGGTGAACTTTCAAATCAGCCTGACAAATAGTTCAACTGACATAATAATCCCATGGTTCGACTACCCGTACTTATGAGTTATTTTTCGCTCCTCTCTGCCTTCTTATGTTGGCCATTCACCTCGTTCCCTTTAGTTACATCTGTCAGATTGGAAGCACGCACACTCCGATGCTTCTTTCTAATTGGAGGATTTGAGGCTCAACGGTAATCTTTTTCTTTTCCTAACCTATTTTCGAATTGTCCAAAAATAGAAAATCTAAGACTCCAAGCCAAATCTCGTACTATCTGCGGACATTCACCATGAAGCCAAGTGAAGTTTGTTGGATTATATACCATGAACCAGATAGTTTCGGCTGATCATTGAAATGATGGAGCGGTTCGATATTGCTACAGTTAAGCCGACTGACTAATGAAAGGATAAACAGCTCCAACCACACTCACATGAAACCCCCTTTCCATTTTTGTTATTCATACCTTGATTCAAGGTGCCTCCTTCCTGAAAATTTATTGTCAATCCTATACTACAATCAATAAACGAGTAGCTAAAAAATTCAATTATTTATTAATATCTTTTGATTACATTGCAATACTGAATTCTAGGTTTGATTGAGTTACTAAATATGCAATGTAATCTAACCTGATCGCAGAGATAGCATCATCTTTATCGTAGGGTAGAATGAACTAAAGCAAATTTCACAAACGGCTAGTAATCTCACTGCACGCAGAGGAAACCAAGTATATCTGTTCTGCAGGAGAGGAATGGGACAGTAAGTTCAACTCAAGGAGTTCAGAGTCCCACAATGCACATGTTGTATCTGTGGCTGAGTATCCATGCTTGATAAACAAGGCAACCAGTAGCATAAACTAATCACGCAAAGAATCTTTTCCCACCCGCACTTGGAAGTGAAAATACCTAATTTTCCCAATCGCAGAGAACGTTTATTTAAGCCACACATCCAAGTCCTTTGTAGGTGTGTATGTTATTCTGCCATACCCGTTGATGATACCAATGCCAACTGTTTCGAAGTTCACTCCCAACCAGGTCCATCGGTTCCATCAAAAATCCAATGTGTTGGACGGAATTCCGTAATTGGGTTTAGCATAAGGTATTATGGATGATTTGCCATAATTGAAGTGATCAGTCGCCTGGCTAAATTTTTATTGGGTGGACAGTCAAGTCAAAAATGTACTTTATATATCTAAGGGGGACTGGATGTGATCGATAAAAAATGGTATTATGTTGGCTTTGATGTACTTGCTAATAAAATGTACTTAAAGCTGCGAAATTGTGCAAGTAATTAATGATGAAAAGCGAAAACGCCTAGCGAAATTTGAAAGCATGCATGAATTACGTAACATCACTCCTCTGTTCCTTCGATAGTTGTACCCTGAAAAATAAAATGAATATCACCGAAGGCGATATCTGAATTCGGTAATTCGGTTCATCCCTAATATGAGCGGGTTGGTATGGCGATAACACACACATGTATTGCATGCGATGGGTCCGGAGTCCAAAACCCGGACGGTACGGTGGATATGTACTACCGATGAGCTCCAATTGGAGTAAAACTGGAGTCTAGTATCTTCTCGAGTGTATGCTTGAATGGATGAATTGCAGATTGGAGGTTGACTCCAAAGGACGGTCAGTTCAGGTCAATATCAGTTATCCTACACAAGTGATTGTGAGTTGAATGTGAACTACTCAGATATGAAGCATTTGGAGTGAGTGGTAAATTTTGAATGTAAACGAGGAAAAGAAAAAGTTCACATTGGCAGTGGGAGACCTAATGTATATCAACTGATGCTGATCTATAATATATTTATCCGTGCAATCTAATAGATGCGGCGTAAGATACGGTTGCTAAACAAGTGTCAATAGGGTGTTTCTGTCAATTGTGTTAAAGACTTTGTATAGTCGTCTAAAGCATACATGAACTATCTTGTTTTTTTTAACGAGCATAAATAAAACGGAATGTGTGAGTCGGGCAACCGCATCTACATGTGAACGATGCTTTCAATGGACGAGCTTGTTGGAATCCCCGAGATCAACTGAAGACGGTTGGGCCCCAATAATAATTTTTCACAAGTCTTAAATGGTACCGACACTGTGAAGTAGTAGGCTGTTACTTTCCATTTTCTTTCTCAGGTACTACAGTGATGCGCGCATTAGGTTAAAAAAACCATTTATACCAGATGGTGCTTTAAAGACCACTGTGGACAACACATCTGAACTCTAGGATTAAATGCTGTTCCTAGCATTCTATTCCTTTAAAACTTGCTGTGTAATGCTAATTGCAAGAGAATGGAAACTGAGTGTTGCTACGATTGGTCTCGGTATTGGTTGCACAATATCCTTCACTGTAGCAAAGACCCTCTGAACTAATTGATCTAGGTCGAGATAAAGAACCCCACAGCAACTCATTCCGTTCCATAACCGAAGGTAGGACTTGACCCTAAACACGGTATCAAAGTACAATTGATTTGTATACAATTGCTTACAACTGCTTTAAAAGTTGAGGGATTTGACTGTTAGCCTACCTCTCTCCTTCAACCAACGTAGCCATTTAGGTGAGCCAGAGACAAACCGGTACGGCTTTGAGTTAATCCAAACTTTGTGAAGCTTTCACGGTAAGCTAAACAGCAGGTTCAAAAAGTAGTTGTGGGACTGCTAATCCATGGAATAACACAAAGTCAGGTTTAACCTTGGATCGTTTTCTTTTTAGTTTTTACTTCCTTTTGTTGAACACACAAAGATACAATTTTTCCTTTCCTGATTAAATACCTTTAAGCTGTATAATGATATATGTGTATTGGGTGCACGACCATCATAGATACGCATCGTGGTAACATGTTCGGTGCTAGCCTTTGGGACACAAGTTATAAATGCAAATAGGCAAACGTGGATTCTAATTTCATCAAATTAGGCTGATCATGTTGCTGTATTCGTACTGTTTGCATTTACCGTATTTCGTGAAGAAACCTTTAACCCGACAGTGACGGGACTTTCCTACTAGTACAAGTTTGAGGGCACGAAGAAAACGTAAAAGGTTAACGAAAATGCTGTCTTATGGGCAACATTGCTAGTAGAAGAACCAGGTGTTCTGAAGAGACATAGGTGTGTAGAAACTCATATCTGCTCTGCCAAAATCCCCATTAAAGATGAGAACTTGTGACAGCTCTTTCCAACAAAAACGGATAAAGTGTGTCCAAAACGGGAAACAACTCACCCGGAATACAATCAAGAGCTGCGTAAACAATTGAAGCCATGATCGAAGAAGCACATGGGGCAAAACCTGATTTACATTCCACTGCAATGCGAGAAATGTTGTGTTTAGTAAAAGAATATGGATTTTACACCACGACTGATGAATATATGGGATGAATTCATCACACTGTGTTTAATTTCCTGTGGGTCTTTCAGTACGAATTAATTTGAAGCCTTCAAATACGACTAGTATGACGTCAGCCGAATCTTGTAGCCAAGATTCTTGGAAAAGCAACACGCAACTTTTAAAGTACTACCGTTGTGAATCAAAAACCGATTCACGATTGAGTAGAGTCGAAGACAAAAGGTGATAGAAAAACGATAATCTTCATGAATTTTCGTGCTTTAGTACAGCTTCCCAATCATCTTGATTTTTCCTCCGTCTACCACTTACATTTCTAGTGATCCTTTTAGCTTTATCCGTCACAAAACGAGATAAAGAAAGTAAAGAAAAATCGTTGATATTTCCCACGGATACTTGAGTGGAGAGTAGACTGAGCGCGCTGTAGGTAATCATTGAGCTCGCGGTTAATGATGTGAAAGTAAATTCAGCGGTAATAGGTGATGAGAAAGGCCAAATTCGCAGTGACAGCACAAAATAGCGCAATCGGATTCAAAGGCTCGGCCAGATTCCCGATAGACAGCCTTACAGGGGGCCAAAGCGCCTGATGATCGAACTCCAATGGGTAGCCGAGGTCTCGCCCTCGTTATTCTGTACTCCACTATTGCTCGCTATTTGGCACAATATGCATCAAGTGATGGACTTCTCAACCCGATCCCCGATCGTGCCACAAACCGCACTTATATCCTCTAGCTCGTCCACAAATCCATCTGACGTGTATTTATCAAAGCTTGCACTGCTTCATCCCATCGACCCATCCGACCACTGTCTCATTTCATTGTCTGCCCAAATTATCCCTTTCAACTATTCTCTCAATTCTAGATGGAAATTTTGGCGATGTAGTTCCACCCAATGCCGTGGGTTTTCTCACCCTCACCTCTCAGCCGATGTTTTGCTTCGGATTTTAAATTTTCCTCAGTTCTTATTACGTGATATGCATTTATCTATTCATCATTTTGCTGCTAAGCTTGCCAACATTTCCCCCGAATGGTTTGAATACATCTGATGTTGCGCTGTTGGTGAAAAAAAACCCAGTGCACAAACACTGGCATGGCTCACCTTCATCCCAGTTTCAGCCAACAACGTTTGTACTCAGTGAAAACTGAACGATCATGATAAAAACGGTTTAAGAAAGTTTTTTTATGCGTACAACAGCGAAGTTACCAATCTCTCTTTCTGGAAGCCCGAAATTTCATCAATTGTTGGAACTTCAGTCCGTAAGTGCTGTTGCACAAATTTCCCATCAATTGCTAACACATCTGGTGGTTTATTGTCCGACCAGATTTAAAATGCCGAAGTCGTTGCCTCCCTAGGTGTTGATAACGCTACCCTACATTGCTCTTTATCCCATTTCTCTTCGTTCACCACTAATTGCAGCATTATCAATGACCAGTTCTGTCCCAGTAACTCTCCAAATTATGATTTTAACCACATTTATGACGGGGTGTGTTGCAGTCGTTTTCCCTGTGATGCCGTTGCAATCCCTTTTATGCCCTTCTCTTCTTAACGTGATCCATTCAATCCTTCATCAATTTTCAACCCCAATGTTGACGCTGTACTGATTCATGCAAATTATTGAGACTACCCTTCTTCTCTTCCATGGTTATTGTATATACCTGAGTCTCGCGTTGTGCACAAAATTGGTATTTCTCTCCGTTTCATGCGTTTTGTTGTACCGCTCACCCCCTCTAACTTTACAACGCTCATATTAGCCCTAGATTCCAATAATGCAATGATAAATTTTGTGGAGATTTATTCAACTCTGGGTCTGTTCTCTATCAACTTTAAGGAAGGATTATTCTCCTCATCAACTGCCAGCATGTTGCTTACAGTCACTAGCAGACATCGCGTAGGGTTGAAATCTATGGTAAACGTTCACCTTTATCTCATATCATTGGTAGATAACAACAGACATGCCCTAACCGTCCGTTTCCTTTTAAACGGTAGCATAAATGACGTCCCTCAAAAAGCCTTTCTTGGGTAACTAGCTACGGTAATAAGCTTCTTACTGCATACAGAGTCATAGAATTACAATATGCACGGGCATGCAAAACTCACTAAACCGCTTGGGAATTGAGGTCACTCGGAATTTCTCGTGCTTTGTCACACCCAACGGAATGATGTTGCTGTTAGATTTGCAGGAAACAATTCTTCTGCGTTAGTCGTATGTTGACACCTTAAAAGTGGTTGAAGGCATTGTTTTATTCGAGAGTATCATGAAGTCTGACCGACGGCTGACTTTCTTTTCACTTTAGTTCCTTTTGTTGAATACGACGACGACGTATTCTTTTCACTAAAAGAAAGTGTGCACAGTCCAATGGTAGGTGCTGTTTTACTTTACAGCTGCAATCCTCGGTCTATCCTAGCAGCTCATGAACATCTACTACACGAGCAGCATTGCTTACATATGTCTACAGCATCGCGAGAGTAATAGCAATGCCAGAAAACGTGTTGTAGGGTCAGATATTCCTCCATCGAATAAAACCATTTCACTACACTACCTGCGGTTTCCAGGGTATATCCTTCGAATATGTGGACATCGTTGGGTCCTGTCGCACATTATTTACAGCTATTTTACTGGAGCCGCCAGGACTTCCGCCAGGAGCACAAACAATTCAGATTGTCGTTTGTCGAAGATACTACCAAATCTGCCTTTGAATCGATGTCAGTTGCATAAATGTTTGCAATTCCAAAACAGCAGATAAGGTGGGGACGAGACATAAAGAAATACACAGAGCGAGTAGGTAGAGTAGGTG
Organism: Echinostoma caproni; assembly: GCA_900618425.1. Taxonomy (NCBI): domain Eukaryota; kingdom Metazoa; phylum Platyhelminthes; class Trematoda; order Plagiorchiida; family Echinostomatidae; genus Echinostoma; species Echinostoma caproni. Next base: position 10,466 of record UZAN01041723.1, read on the forward strand.
TCTCTCGTCTTCAGGGTTTGTGTCCAAAAGACTCCGTAACTGGATGGTTGGAGACGCTGAAGGTCATGGCAGCAATCCGACAATAGTGGCATTTTTACTGTCACTTCTTCCAGACAAGGAAGCTTGAAGTAGTATGTATGCGTAGT
>UZAN01041723.1:27742-42785 GCA_900618425.1 Echinostoma caproni
ACTCGCAATACGAACCACGCAATAAGAAACACGGAATACGAATCAAGAATTAACAATCACAGACTGGATCACGTAAGCACTGGACTGCACTGGCGCCTGTACACAATTTCTTACGCAACCGAGATGCAAGGAAAAGGCCACGAGATAAGTAGTTCGTTTATTGAAAGTAACGGGTTTAAATAATTTGTACAAAGAAACTCATTGGCCATCCGGGGGTCTGCCAATCGTGTTCCAGTATTTCTGCCGTCGTTCTGCTTCTGTCTGAAACGCACAGTCTNAGTCTCTGATTGGCTGGTACAGTCTACCTATGGTATCTGGTTCAGAAGCAGTGACCCGTACGCGCTCTGCTGACGTCACCCGTGAAGTTTGATTGATCACAGCTGTCCTAAAACTATAACGCATCGCGCCAGGGTATGCCCGATGCCCCTGCATACAGAAAGCTTCAGTGCAATAAACAGTGCAATATATGAACCCCGTGCATTCGTGTACTCTAGCCTTAGAGCAGATAAACCACGAATCAGGATTTTGAAAGATGGATGTAGCATACGATTGGGCAATAATGAATTTCTGTACTAACAACTTCGTTGTAAACGATTGCAGCACTGTTCTTGAGTACACGGTGTTCTTTGATGACAATATGAACTGCCTTATCAGTATTCTTCAGCAGTTATTCATTGTATCACGAAAAAGAGGCCATATAACATTGCGTTCGTTGTTTTCTACATCCTATCGATTTTCGATATTCGGTAACATGCTTCTGGCTAATGATTTCTTACAGTCATTCGTTTTGACGGATTCCTTCTGGAAGAAGGCAAAATCGTGCGATTTAAAAACGAATACATACATGAATTAGGAAAATATGAATTCGAATCTGCAAAAAGTCTTTGCGATAATGTGAGTCCATGGTGAACGTGTGATTTGAGGTTGCTTGTTTTCGTTGACGCAAGCATGACATTACCATTGATCCGGTCGAATGTGTGTTGAATGAGGCAACCGCTCCAAGGCAGTCGCCGGTCGACTGCAGCTTATTTCGTGCACAGTGGTTGTATGTGTTATGTGCACATACTTAACTTTACCTGACCCTTGTTGTCACTTTGAAACACTTCACTCAGTTAACTTTTAATTTTGTTTAACAAGCTGTACAACAACTATAATATGGCCGAAAGTTATTATGCAACCAAAGAGATTAGAAGTAAAGTGACCAATTCCATTGTCTAAGAATAATCAAGCGACCAAATGGCGGTGGTAATGCTCATGACAAATCTAGCTCTTCTAATGGGTATGATGTTCCAATGTGGGGTGAAAACAGGACTATGGGGAGAGCGTTTCACAGTTTAAATCTTCTGCAATGAAGACGGTGGACCGGGACTAAGCAAAGCAGCAGTTGGGAGAAAAGACAGGTTTGGAAAAAAACTGAAACCAGAGATTATCAGGGATATCAATCATACATATACCGGTTCGGAGTTCGGGGGTTCAATATCGATTGGTTACGGCACTATTTGTGACAAGGGATTTACCCAACAAATACATTATTTGGGCCATTTGTACTGTATACGTAAAATAAATGAACACGATCAGCTTGATAGCTTGATAGTTTCATTATATATATATATATGTATATATATATATATATGCATATCTTTTGAGTAGTGAACTACACATATCGACATTCTATGTTTCATATTTCAGTTCAACACTATTTGCAAACAAGACACTCCGCTTCGCTCCGTGCAAAAATGCCGTTTCATTAAATTCTATCCACAAAACAAGCAATTAAAAGCTGTTGTTGAGTTGGACTCAGACTTGGCAGAAGAAGATCTACAGGCGGTGGAATTTTACAGACTTATAGAGAAGGTTTCCTCGGGCAAGATTTTCTCCATACAGGATCTTCATGTTTCATGTATGTGTGTCGTGTATTCTGAACTATCCATCTATTTGGTTATACCTTATCAGCAACCTACACTAAGGTCAAAAAAAGGATTATTTTCTCGAAAGTAATGTTAGGAATCACGGATTTCGAAGTACCTATAAAGGATCAGGGAAACCATAATAGTGGACTGTTTTCACTGGGAAAAATTCATTGTTTAATTCAGGTCTATGATTATTTCAATTTTTTCATGAGCCCATTAAAATGCTAACTGTTTGTATCTGTGATGTGGATTACATATTTTACGGTTGCTGGTGTTCCTTGAAGTTTTATTCAAATAGTAATCTAAAAACGCTTCTGATTCGAGATGTTAGCTCATTCCAAAGAAGAAGGTTGTGTAGATGGACCAGGATGAAACGATCGACCATAACGCTTTTTCTTAGCTGGCAGACGTCGCGTTTGGATCCTGTGGATGTTGACCAACTTTGTACTTCCTCATGGTCTAGTGATAATGTCACCACATTATCACCCCACGGTGTGTGTGTTCGACTCCCACCACCACCGCCGCCTAACTTTCCCCATTGTGTGTTGAACAGCAGCCCTTAGATTGGCCACTTCCTCTTCCTGAAAACTGTATCTTTGTATATTCAATGAAAGGAATTTAAAGAATAAAAAAGAGCAAAGAAAGGATGTCCATAGGCAAGTATAATAGTTGTGGTATACACTGATAACGAAATACGAATCACGTATCAGAAATCACGGACGCCACATAAGTAGTGAATCACAATGGTACTAGCACGACAGTATCCCACGTAAACCAGAGGAATAACAGTTCCTTTATTGAAAGAAATCACGGGGTTAAAATAATATGCACAAAATAATTTCATTGGTGATCCATGTCCCTTTGAAGTACACGCTAGTATTTCTGGCGCTGTAGAGTTTCTGATTGGTTGGTACAATCGGACCAAGGTTTGTAATCCAGAAGCTCTAAGGCGTGGGCACTTTTTTGACGTCAATTGAGAAGCTTGACTCATCTTGTCTGAAAGCAATAACGTTTCTATCCGTGGTTTGCGTCATATCGTAGGCTAGGATCACCGCAGTAGGTTTTGATCGATCGAATGAGGCATTCTATAATTATTAAATCATAAACCAATCATTGATTAACAGTGATATTCTTGATCTCGCTGTTTTTACAAATTCAACGCACAACTGAACCCGGCTGAAACGGCTTTACTGTGGATGAAGATTCCTTCGGATAAGAGGACATAGAAAAGCTTCGTGGATTATCATAACGTCGAAAACAAAATGATCGATTGCTGGAGTCGGAAAGTTAACTTTTGCTAACCACACGTTTCACGGGAGCTTATTATCGATGACGGAACAATGCTATATCATCAAGATATCGTTTTAATTTGCAATGTATTATTTGTAAAATGAGCACCAGAGTCTGTTGATTCAAAACTTTGAACGTTCACTCAGTAGACATCGCAAACTTGAAGCGGTTCTCAGCTAAGGATGGCTAATGCACCGTTTTTCTCACTCACACAAGGTGTGCACCAGTTGACCTACAGTTGCGGTGACGTATACAGAACAAACCGTTGGCTCTCACAACGGATGACCGAGCACGTTCCTAAGTGGTTGGTGAAATCGATGATGCAAATAATAACTGATGCTCAAGTGATTACAAGAAATACAGTGTAATCTGCTGTAAAGCATATCATTACAATAAGACATAGTTGACTCCATTTGGTCTTTCAAACCAAGAATAGGTAATCGTAATGCTTAGCGTTTGGTAATTACTACAGCGAGGCTTATTCGATCAGATAACCCGATTTCAGAGGCATAAATGTGTTTATACGGTCAATTTTACCGACCGTGGTGTTGCATTTTACATCACCATAATTAAAGATTCCCTTTTGTTATGTATGCCCCTGCCTTTTTTAAAGTCAGCCATTGAGAAGATTAGACGAAGTATTAACATCTCGCGACAATTGCTTTCTTTCTGTACGGAATAACGGGACCCATTTTTTCAAATTTAAACCACGGATATCAACGTAACCGTGTGGTGCAAAGCACATTTCAATCGCAGCAGATAAGAACAACATGAAGTTTTACGACACAATTATTTCTTTTTTTTCAGTAAACGAGAAACCTATCGCAGAAGGTGAGCCAAATTACATCTCCCTTGAATTCGATTTTCATGCACGATTATTCCGCTCTGCTCAGTGCGGGCCACTTTTCGGCAAGTTTTCAGATTAGTTCAAATCATTACGCCGAACAGTAGTCACCATTATCTTGTTTTAAAGCTGAACAATTTGATAAGATGATTGGACTGGGGAAAACCGAGTCCATACAGGCATCATGGTCCAGCAATCACGGATTGGTAATCACCACAGCCCTGGCTATCTACTGGTGGCGAATTTCTCGATACGGAGATGCAGTGAAAATAGTGGTTAGTTAATTCGAGCAAATCTAGTGGATTAAGTAATACTTGCAATAAACGTGTATTGCTGCGAGAAGGTTTGATCGGCCAGCTTCCGTGGTTCCCCGATTGAAAGATGGTCCTTGGAGTTTTGCCTAGGGGGTCGCGATTGTTTCACAATGCTGTCTTCTTCATCAAAACCTGTCATATGCAGCTTTCGGATGGGTGTAATCCCATTGCTTCGAATGAATACAATCGCTCGGTTTCGATAGTGTTACCAATAGCAACTTTCAGTATCAAATGGTTTTCTTCTCTGAAGCCTTAACCCCTCCTTGCAGTGTGTATAACAAGTTTTATGCAACCAGCTTTTGTTCGCTCAATACTGTTTGACAACTTACATCTGAGCTGCAAGTTACGGAACCAGTTATCCTTCCTTTCGCCGAGTCAGTAAAACGGTATGCTCTCAAACACGTTAGGTTGCCATACTGGACGTCATTATAGAGTGACCTCATTCAAAGTGACAAAAAGACTGAACTGATTAGTTTCACATGTGTGCTAATTTCAGAACAGGAACTGGAGCAAGAACCGGACCAGGTGAGATGGGACCTTCAAAACATCATACATAGGTCACACTATATGACCACCATCCACTATCACCGATCAAAATGCCATGGTAGACACCCCAACTCGAAGGGATGCATGCACACCTTGTGGTCGCTACGGACTAATCAAAGTGATAGTGTTAGTGGGAGAAGTGGTCTGCTTATGAAAGTGTCTTTGTCATACGCAACTTACGTGTCATTCACTCCAGGACCTGACCTGCACAGCCATTTCATTCATCACAATTTGATATTCACCCAATAGTTGAATCATGATCACAAGGCATCGGTAATGTAACGCGTTAACTGGTTGTGTAATGGCGTTTTCTTAAGTACGTCTGGTGCGTGCACGAAGCAGCGTTTGGCCTATTCGTATGGTATGGAAACACGAAAATGGGAGCGGAATGGTACAGACCAAAATTGCAGCAACAGAAGGTGCAAACGATTAGGTGGACTGCTTTTATTACCATCGATCGATAATTTTTCATTGGACAGCGAACTAATTGTTTCCGACTGAATGTTTCTGTCTGTGCAAACCGGATCACTCTCAATCAATATCACTCTTCTTTCTTGATTCGCCACTGAATTTTTGTATCTATTGCTATTGCGCTATACGAGCTGGTACTCATCAACTGGCCTTATCTTAACTGCTAATGATAAAGTAAGCATTCATTTGTTCCATTCTAACAGCATATCAAAGTGAACTACTCCCTGAATTACAACCATAGTAATGGAACGCTATAACTGAGCCGAGTATTTGCGCTCTGATGCACTTCTTTGTATCCTTGTCAGTTCAACTTAAGTCAAATCCGCTGGACGAATTTCCATAAGTCTTGTGGATCAGTGGGGAAAACATTCCTCTTCTGAAATACAGTCTAATTAATGCAGGTACCGTCAACATCCGTATTTTGTTTAATGATAACCGCTTTTCCCACTGATGACCTATCAATTCGTCATCAGAAGAAACCATCTGGAATCGCGCGTTCATTTATTGTTTTTTTTCTGCAATCAATGGTATTTTCCTCTCCGTCGGTAATTTGTATCACTTATCAGCTTTGTACACGAATGCGATTTCAATAGTAAAGCTTACCACAGTCTTTGAAGAATCTCCTTTCTAAATTGTTCGTAAAACATATCTGCCAATAGGGGTCCTATCCTATGGCTAACTATTCTTTGGTCGATGCATCAGCCTATAGAATTCAAATAGTATGTACTGATAGTATTTGACTCCTGCTATAGGCGGATCGACGGCTTTCCTTGACTTCTCTATGTAATTCTCGCTGAGGTCGTTGATATTCTGGCAGAAGATAAGGGACCGCAAAAGAAAAACATCTAACTCTGCTGGTGGGAGCCGCCCCCTGATTTATTCATTTACCCACTCACTCATATCCGCATACACAGATCCGCCATTCACCAGCTCACACGCACACACACACAAATACATAAACACAAGCTAAATCAGTTATCAACCTTATATTATGGCTTTCGTCGAGCGTCATTTCTTATCTTTTCTTGCACTATCGTCAGGCACCAAAAACAAGCTTGTATCCCGAATATTGTTCATCAAAAGTCACGAAACTTTGAATGTTGCACACTGATTTGAAGAATTCCGTTGGGTAAAGAACCTTCGGTTCAGCCGCGGTTAATCTGTTACGAAGTACTTGTGCGATTGTCCAGCAAGTCCCATTTTACACATTGCTGTCGTGACTGAGTATTTTTTGGGGTTTCTCATCCACAGCGGTTGACATTTTCTTCAGTAAGCACTCGCGACGAAATGCGCAGTTATCTGTCCACTACCTGCCATCGCGCATTGCAAATTCTGTGACGCGTAACGATACGCTGGGAATGCAACTTCCGACAGAATTACCCTGGTCAATACTTGGGAATGGGGATGAATGTGCGTGTTCGTTTCGGGGAGGAGAAACGTTCAGGTGGAACTTTGAATGGTTGGAAACTGCGATTAAATGTTGACAGCATTGGAAATGGGATTAGCATACTGCTGATTCTCGAGTTATTCTAATAAACTAGGACTCTTTGAACCACTGATGTGACTGACTGATTGCTGAGTGCGGAATTTTCACCTTGTTCGCGAAGTTCATTGAGCATAAATCGATCACAGACCCCAGTTGAGTGTTATTGTATTAGTAAACTTTTTTGGTTATTTTTCCTGTTGCTTTTTGCAGACTTCTGCACTCTAACATTCGCCGTAGCGGAGAAGAGCGAGACCTCCGATACGCAGACAGTGGCTAAAATGAAGTCATACGTATGTTGACTACTGATTCCGATATAATTTGACTACACTATGTCATATAAGCATAGAACTTCTCAGTGTCATATCTACTTGGGTTGTATGAATAGCTGCATCCATTCGCCAGTCGACCTAGGGGTCACATGATCATACATTAAAAAGTGTAGTATAACATTGCTCTTTTCCTTTCAAGATTCTCAGAGATTTCGGTCACGAGTTGCGTTGTAAAATTTTGAAGGATTTGGGTTTTGTAAGACCCCGTTCCTTTAATGATAGCTATCTAGTACAGGAATCTAGAAGACTGTTTTGCAGCACTCGAAAAACATCTGACCCAGACCGTTCTCCGTGCTTCTTCTGTGTCGCGAAACGCATTTCGGTATGTTAGAAAATGCACAGATTCAGACAGTTATCAGACTCCACACAAAGAATGTGACTTCGAATCTGGTTGCTAATTTTTCTCCTAGCCGTACGTCTTCGGTCGCGTTTGTTAGTACTGTGAGGCGCCAGACTCATTTGTGAGTCGTATGCGAGTAGCAATGCAAGATTTCTACTACTGAGTTCACACGATAGTGAAGAAAAAGAACAAGACCTCGTGAAGTGACTAAGTGTGTTTAAAACTGTAAAGTATATAGCGCCTATCTAACGGCAAACTGTTCCATGAATAAAATTGCTAGCTTGTGAAAATTATGATTGATCTGTTCCATATAAGACGTTAAGTTCTATGTAATCCAATTTATCTATGTTCATATCATTGTCCCCAATAAACAACTCTCCTAGACCCAGCACTGGAACCGTAAAGCTTGTTTATTACTGTGGTGGAAAATAATGTCCTCAATCTACTTCTGACTTCATTTGAGCTTTCAAACTTCAAGCGCGTGACTTTCTGCATGAGAAACACCACCTCGACCTTTCACCTCTTCATTGACGAAATCTGTTGCAGACTTTTCAACATGTACTACTATCTCGATGACATCCTGATGGCATTAACCTCGATGAAAGATCGTCAACGTCATCCACTGGGTTATTTGGGTCCTTCATCCTAATTATTATTGTATGACGATCAACACTTCAGGTCTTAGCCCCTTAGGATTCTACGAATTGGTACAATGCAATCGGCAACCTACAGTCTTTCTTTCTCGCAACATTTACACGCCCTCATCCCCGAGGTTTGTGGAAGAGCATTTTGTGGAGAACTACAAACAGTTTATCCCAATATTTGATACACGTGTAGAACGTTGATCATTTACTGTGTTCATCAATCTTTGCCCAGAGTTCTTGTTCTGTATCGATTTTTGACCAAACCGTGAAACCCTTTTAGAATCGCATAAAGTGCCACAATCAGACACGAGCAGACTCTACGTTGTCCCCATCCTACTTCTTTGCTTCTTGAGGATATAAGCAAAGAAATTCATCAATTATCAGAGATGAAGAGAAACTAAACAGTGCATATTTAGGATTTGATGAATACAATTTAAGCGCTTTTCAATTGTGCACGTGAATTCGCGGCAGGAAATGTACAATCAATGATTTTTCTAGTTGGCGTTTTAGTGGTGTTTTAGTTTGACACTTAGTATTTGTTTGACAAGAAAGTCTTAGTAATCGTACATTCTATTCCCAGTGTTGCTTCTAAACTGTCTAACCATCATGGACTGACCATATCTCTCATCGTCGCTTCCCTCCTGGTTCTTGTTCCTGTCGAACCTCGTCATCCCGGTCAACTATCTCCGTTGAAGCTTGAGAAGAACGGGACCATCCGAAAAATGGGTATTCTAAAGTCTACTGAATTTGTCCGTGCGATGAACGATGAATCAAGACAGTACAAAATCATCGACGTGAATATGCGTTCTAATAAAGAGAACCTTGTGTGCGATCTACCCGCTGAAAGCAAGCTGATGAAACATTTGCGTAATCAGTATCGCGATGTGTTTCTCTTGAGTGAGTCCAAAAAAACCTTGGAAGTACATTGATCACGAGAAGAATACACATGTATTGATCTAACTCCTGAAACATGACAGTCGGTTTTCAATATTATAAGCGCAAATGGATAACCATAGATAAAAATTATTGGAAGATCAGAAGGTTATCATAATTTCATCTCTCACAGTAATTTTTTAAATACTTCTGTTTCTCACGTTGGCGAGCCCCGGGGTCTCAGGATAGAAATTTTCATAGGATTTTGAACTTCACAGTTCAAAACGAAAGCAATTCTGGCCCAGTGCACCATAATGGTGCAACCTGTCTAAGAGGAAGTGAACGCATGCGGTCTGTCATGGTCACGTTGTTCAAATCTGAGCCAAAATAATCGGTCGTAGAATAACAGGTTATTAGGAAGTTGAATTATGGAGTATCTATGTTATTCCTATATTGAGCATTTTCGTTATTAAATTCCAATCCTTACCCTTACTAATAACCAGTTATCTCGCAACTGTTGTGCCACCCACCGTCATCGAAATCCTTTGACGCACCGGGGTGACAGATATGTGTTTTTGGTCTGAGGCACTGACACACATGCCTACGCATAAGGCACAAAACGTTAGATGTTATGAGGAAGGGAAAGCGACTGAGGGCCACGATGTTGCAAGAGTTTGATTGATTTATGTTTTTGTTTCTTCGTCAATTTGTTGAAACCACGATAGAGTTCATGTTCCGCACATTTGACTGTAAGCTTAGCGAGGAAAGAAACCTATTCTGCATTTTATGTTGATCAAGTCCCCCCAAAATATATTTCACAGAGCAAAGAATTAGTGAATTTAAGAATTTTTCATTGCCATGTGTGACTCAAGATAAAGGAGAAATAATCAAGCAGAAATTCTTAGCGCAATCGTCTTTAACTTGAAAAAACGTAAACGTCCGTCCTCACACAGCACTCGAAATTTGTACATTCCAGCTCTGACTCACATATTCCACCTCACTGAGACACAACTTACTCTCCGATACTTCTACTCGGTACCGTTCGAGTACCGGAAAATCCGTTCAGTCGGGTAGTTGTCATCACTGCGCCGGTCTACGTAATGGTGTAAGCAGAAATTTAAATGGATCGGCACGTCGCGACAATAGATGTTTGCAGTGGCATAAATAGAGTCCCACTGCTCTGAAAGTTACGCGGTTCAGATCATGTTCAGTATAAGATAGCAAATGGTTGGTTCATCACCTCCCGTAAGCCTGGGTCATCGTCGTGGAGATGTCACAGTGATCAGGATCACAGGATCACGTAGAACGACCCAGCCGCAACCTGAGCTGGTACAACAAATTCATCAGTACACTGAGCGTATGTCAACCTGGATGCGCAATCGAAAGCTCTACCTGGCTGTGATAATAACTTGATTCATCCGCCTCGTTCTGTAAACCACATGACTAGCGAAGGTTATGTTCGATCAGCAGATGAACAGATTACAAAGGGATCTCACTTGTGGGGATCGGATGCAGACTCCTGATTACAATGGATGGTAACGAGATTGGCCTGTGCGCTTAGTGAAAAGTTAATTTCGTCAGAATAATGTTCTCGAGACAAACATCATAAAAAATCGAAATAGAAAATGAAACGCAGGATCATAATCGTATTATTATTATTGTCGGTTTTCATCCATTTTTCTTTCTCATTCGCGTTAGTATCAGATTAATGTAATTTTGTATGATATACTACTCATGAGTAGATAGTTTATAATCGCAGAGCGTTGTCAGGGGGCGCCTAGACGGATCATGTCCGCCATCTTTGATTCTCCCAAAGCAAAGAACGTCAAATTTCACACTGTTCAAGCCAGCATAGATTGGTCTTGACAAAATTGTTGATGCTAGGTTGCCTATTGCGCAGTAGTGTCTGACCAAGAAACACTCTTTCACAACCATGCTTTCAGTGACACCGCCAAACTCCGTCGTGGAACGTCAGATGCAAAATGAGTGACCTTTTCTGATTCCCTTGTTAGTCGCAGATGTTACATTCGTAATACAATCCAGTCTGGTCCCCAATTACGGTAGCATGGGGAAAACCGGCACGTTTGTTAATTTGGCAGTATCTAATCCGAAATGACATGAAGAGAGAGTCAGCTTGGATCGAATAAATTTTGGTGAACTGACAACAGTAGCAGAGGAATACCGGATAAGCAGAATTGAGGAGCCAACAAAACTGTGCAATGAATATTTTGCTTACAGGAATGCCTCTGTGTTGCTTCGGATGCTTCGAGTCATAAACATATGTTAGTTAGCATGCATAGTATGGTCGGGATGGGTGTCTAGGATTGCGGCTGATCACCATTCGCTTACACCTCGCGAAATGCTCCTATGTGCCCAAGTGTCTCAAATAAACCTCTGTTGAAAAATCCCTACAAACTGCCTTCCCGTGGCGGAGGCGTTTTCCAACCAAAGTGAGAGGACGAAAAGTCGACATCTGGAGCTATAACCGGGTTGGTGAACCATTGACAGTTCACCTAAGGGAGTTGACCAAACACTCTGATTCCAAACCAAACAAGAAAAGGGGTATGAATCACACGCACACCGTCCTTGTTGCGGCATTGGTCACAGACTCAATCGGGCATTAAGGTGTATTGGGCACCTCGAACGTTGACCCCGTCCGAAGGGCGTATGATTCGATGAACTGGACACCGGACCCCAATGGGCTGCTCACTCAGAGCTTCGCCCTGTTGTCTTGCAGGTCTAGCTTTCTAGCCAAAGGCTTCTGGTGGGGACCCCGAGGTTATCCTTCTTTCCTCGGCCAGAGCAACCGGGAAGTAACATGCCCACACAAACTATGAACACATTCTTCAGATTTCTTTCTGTTCATATGTTGTGGCACATTTGCCGGTTCTCTGTAATTGATTACGTGTTGAAATAATAAATGATAAATAGTAAATGGTTCAGTGGAATATTTACACGTGGATCCTTCTTTTTGAATATGCAGTTTTGGATTTGAAACCCTTTCTGTGGTGTAAAGAGAATCGGCTGAATATAAAAAATAATCTCTATTTAAATGTCAACCTCCATTTTACTGTGGTTTGTATCACAATCCCGTATACGGTGAAATTGTTATCAGTGTTGTGGTGTTGGCACCATGTTTGGACTCACAGAGATTCTGCCTGTTCATAATCACACATCCTTATGCCTATCTTAAATTATTAAGGGCGCTTCTTAAGCTGTTTTCACCCTTATTCCCATGGTGCAATGTTTTCCTCCCTAGGAACAAAAATGCCGGGACCACCGGGATATATGTGTGAGTTTAATTGATGAACCGGTCCTAAGTTGTATGATGGTCAACTGCATGCAGTTTATCTGTTTCAAATGAGACTATTGAAAAATCAGTCGACTTGAGATCTGATTTCTGAACTCACTCACCCACATACCGAACTTTCGTGGCTTCACAGCAGTAGTATCTTTTCAATTGTGCAATGTTTCCGAAGGTTTCGTGATCATTTGCGTCTCTGAGGAATTGAGTAGTGATCGCTCATATTTCTTTTTATGGATATAAATGGTTGCGCAATCAGTTTCAGGATACGATGTTGTTATCGATGAAACATTGATCGCTAAATTCTGTTACACAACAAACGGTTCAATTGGTGTTAAAAATACTTTTACCGTAAATTTTGGATGTAAACTAAAAGAGCAGCAATCCGAGTTGCCTAAGGGAGCTCAATTGTCAATGGAAAAGATCTTTGGGGTGTATACAAAAATCCCATCAATCGATAAATCGGGCCGGATGAAAACATTTGCGAGATTTGTCAGGCCTAGAAATATTTGAAAAGAGATATCAAAACAATTGAAATTGCCAGCCTCAATGCATAGATACAGGTCTAAACCTATTGTAAGTTGTACGGTGTGTCGGGAGCAATGTAAATTTTAGCTAGTGTTATATATCGTAAACGTTTGAGAAATTGGGACTTACAATAAAGAAAAATACAATTTATTTTAGAAGTTCAAAACTGAAAAAAATGATGGGTGTTTCTACACCATTTTCTTTTGACAAATCAACCACTCCGCGACCTCGGAAGACGTCTAATGCATCAAGTTGCACGACTGTTCTCAATATGGGGATGCAGCTAACTTTATTTTGGAGTAGAATCACTCCTGTATTTTCAATGACCTTCCGCGGTAAAAAGCTCTTGAGCTCATTGAGTTTCCCGATGAGCGTACTTGAGATAGAAAAAGGACGTAACGCCACCTGTGCTGGACGCGCCAGCCTGCATAGCGTTCAGTTTGGTGTCCTTGGGCACCGTCATCGTCATCGTATTTAGTGATTTCTCACAAAATCGGCGAATTCAGATACTGATGATTCTGCGCGATACAGTATAACGTTTCAAAACCGTTGGCCAATAGGATAGCGTGTGATCTTAAAAATTCATCCAATTAATTCAAAGTGTAGAACGGGTTTTTCCACTGTAACTTTGCATAATGATGATCTGTTGTAACAAAGTACGGCTCAATTCCAGGCCCTGCACATAAAATGGAAACGAAAGTAATTGCCAGCCGCGATGCACAAGGATTGATCTATGTCTATTATCCACTGTACTGGGAAAGAGGAGGCAAACATTCGCATGCCTGGAGCAGGCTCGTCAGCAGGAACGAAGAAATTTACCTCAAAAGAGGGAGGGTTCTTTCATCCAAAGACGATGTAGTTAATTCCTGTGCTAATAAAATGAAACAAAAAATGATAGTAGCTACAGCACAATTGATCGAAAAGGTTAACCATTTCGCCACCTATTTACCAATGAGATCCACGTTCATATCACTTTGAAAGATATCAGACCAAGTCAAGCAACAGTCATCAATGTGTGAATTTAACCCATCCTTTCCTGAAGCATAATAACCACTACGTTTTCGAGCACATATTCATGTACCTCAACTATTTTTCGCATAAAGCAGCAGATGTTACTGTAAATAATAACGAGCAAAGCAGCAAGAATACACGCATCCTGGTCGAGCTAAGAATGAACCTTGTTGAATGTAAGCTAGATCATTATGCATAGCTCATCATCACATCATGCAGTCACTGATTTTGGAAGTTGAAAGTAGTAACATTTACCTGTCCAGTACTGAAACTGAGTACTGAGATGAATCGATTGCTACTGTGCTCATACTATTATGCTTGTTTTACGTTCTTTGTAGTGCTTGAAGTTGAGGCGTACGTGACCAAAAGCTGCATCCCACAAAAAGTGGAAAACTTCGATCCGCAAACTTACCTGAAAAGGGAAGAAGTGAAACAGTTAATTAACACAGTAAGTTCCCTGTTTTTATTTTTTTTTCTAAACAATCCACGCAGGTGGAGGGGGTGCGAACGTATTTCAATTATTGTCGAGCGGGTGCCCCGATTGTGCGCTTATAGAACGACTGATCACCGATGACGGGGTTCGATAGGATCGGTCCGTGATCATCCCACAGAGAGTTCAAAGAAGCAACCTAACCCTGAATTTTGGGACCACATATATTTGCTTTATTAACAATTCGTACTAAACATTGGAGATACCAGTTTGGCGGTAGATATTTTACGGTTAGGAACTGACTTTGAAACAAGNTTCTATAGTTGCCCGGGTTTCTGTTGTCCCGAAGATACCGGGCCGAATGTTTACGTTTAACGTTGTCTCATCATGGTACTTCAACTGATGAGCATTGTTTACTGCACATTTAGTGGGATAAACCAACTGCCTTTGAATTTCCTTTACAGACCGTTGCACAAAATATACCGGATTCGTGTCAAACACAACTGTATATGGATGGGAAAATAGTGCTAAGACGAGGCTTGCGGTGGTTAAGATTCACTATATCTGTAAATACCACGAAATTTTCATATAAGATAGGAGCATATGAATCTAAGAAGCACTGGATAGCTTCTCCGATCTGACTGGGTGAGTCTCATTAGTACAGTGCTTCAATCCTTAGACGCAAAGGAACGTCGAAAACCCCGGTTCCCACAAGTGGATGAT
>UZAN01041724.1:0-12769 GCA_900618425.1 Echinostoma caproni
ATACTGGAATATACTGCTGCTCTATATGACGGTTTGTGTAGGGTTTTGTTAACAACCAAGAGAGACCAAGACTCGTTCATTTCCAGGATTTAAAAAAAAATAGGTATCAAAGACGAAACCTTAGATACTTCTCGGTTCTATACTATTTATTTTAACGTTTTTCGAGCCCTGATTGAAGATGCAATTCTCATCCCGAAGTTAAGCTCAGTCCCTCATAGACAAAGGTCCAAATCCTCGACCAAATGTCGCACATGTTTTGACCCTTTCCTACGCATTTCCCAGAAGAAGTTTGTCCTGGTGATCTCATTTTTCATTCACTACTCGACATTATTTCGTATTTCATAGGTAGGCCGAAAAACAAAACAGACTGAATAAGAGCCATAACTGAGACAGATGGAATGGTTATACAATGGTTAAATTTCATTTTGATATTGTTGTTGCTATTCTCCAGTGACCCGATTCGATTCAGAACCAACCCTAACCCCGTCCCACCGACACGAAACAGATTGATTTTGTGTGGGCAATGTGTGTTCTACTTCTGCATTGTTCTTTCAATTCATCATTAGTTTGGCACGACATCTCTAAAGATTGGTGCTATTATAACATATAGACCAAGACATGCATTTCATCGTCTAGTTTGCAGAGCGTGATAGTTCAAAAAC
Organism: Echinostoma caproni; assembly: GCA_900618425.1. Lineage (NCBI taxonomy): Eukaryota > Metazoa > Platyhelminthes > Trematoda > Plagiorchiida > Echinostomatidae > Echinostoma > Echinostoma caproni. The sequence goes on from UZAN01041724.1 coordinate 663, forward strand.
ACCCCCTCCACAACTTTAGAAGCCAAACAACACGTTCCAAAATATTTAAAAAGAAACAACACATCGTGTGATCATTCTTCATATCAGAAACATTGTCATGTTTATTTTACCTTTGATCAGCAAATGCCCTTAGCCATAACACGAAGATAGTGCAATGTGCACCTTTTTGCGATCTCTCTGGATGTTTCGATTATTTTTTTACTGCGGCTGGCTCCTTGGAAAGGAAAATCCGGCTCCAGATATGATCATGAAGTTCCTTGAGAGTTTAGTATGAGAGAAGTCCCCAGCGTCACTCGACATTTTTTATTTTGAAGGCACACCTCTACCATTTGCACAACCGAGTGCGAACTGCAACGCAGCAGGAAGTAATCCCTCGCCTCGGAAGTGCGGGGGTCAATGACATTAGTTTTAACAGGCCAAACACATCGACCTTTGTCACGACACCATCATTGGGCTCATGCAGTTTTTAAGCAGGAATCAGTTGACCAACCTGAAACCCACCACACCCGCTGCTGTTCGTTCGTGACTGCTTAATTGTTGCGGTATGCCACAAATTACTCACAGCTAACCATCTTCTGTGAAGGTATCCTCCTATCCCCAACCCGGAGATGCGCCTAGTGGCATTCAGCCCTACTCAACCCGAGAGTTTCGATTTGGCTTTCCCAGATCCGATTTTCAAGGCAAATCTGTTAACCGTAATTAAGAACTGATTTTAAATATTTTCTGTTGTTGTTGTTGTTGCTGCTGTTGGTTGTGGTTGTGGTGGTGGTGGTGGTGGTGTGCGTTCCCCATCTAAGTTATCGATCTAACACAGTAGTCATGTGTTGTTTCTTTTGATAGGGGCAAAAGTGGAAAACCTAGTTAAACGATCGAATGTCGCAAACGACCAATCTGAAAGTGGTCCAACTTACAGTTTTGCAGCTCCAGGGGATTAGCAAATGGTGGATGTTTGAGCATTAATTTAGAATACCTTGTTGCACAATTTTCAGGAATGAATTGAATTCGAATGAGTCTTTCCGTTACTCTGCGTGAATAACATTTTCTTACCTTCTTCGTGACAAATTCTACAGACGAGGCATAGGCCCATAGTTGTAAATCAATATTTATTCAAACTTCTCCATGGGCGTGACAATGGAGGAATTCACGTACTACTACTACTCAGAAGTAGCTAGTTTCTGAACATGGTCATTTGAAAGCTGCTCTACTTTTTATGCCACGAAATGTACACTGCGTGACAAAAGTCGAATACTCTCATTTTTCGATTCTGTGTGCCCTGACGAGACCGTATCCGGTTATGATGACCAAATGCGAGATGCACTTTTGACTATATGCCAATTCAAACAGGCGGTGCGAACGTGAGGAATACGGCGCGTGAATCATTAAGTCTCGTATACAGCGGGTGGATTTCGTTTGTCAATTTGGTGACCGAAAAATTCACGGGAACAGGTATCACTTCCCACAGGAACACGTCATGCACACCAGTCATTGGGTGAACTTCATTTAATCTAAGCGTGCATTCAACATTCTGTCGAAGGACGAGTGATTCATAGGCATGAGGTTCGGCTAGTAGCTCCAAGGTATGCAGAAACCCGATGAGGGCACGAAATCGATTTTCACTGTTGTTTCAGTTATGTACCAGAACGAAATAACTGCTCACTATTTAAATTTAGCCATCGCGAATCCTTCCACATTAGCATGTGAGGAGTAATTGATTTCCTAGAGAGAAGGGAACCGTCAAAATCAATTACTATAAACTATGCCCATTGTTTCTTCTGTGTGCGAATTCAGAATAGGCTAATATGAATCTGCGCTTTTCGTATACCCGTCATGAATGGAACGGTAAAATACTAACTGGTTCTTCTATTTTCACAATTCCAGTCACTGTTCACTAGACGCTGAAAATTTGAAATAGGTTAGAAAATTGAATTTTCCGGTTTAAAGAATATTTTTTCAAACTGTTTGAAAATGAAATGAAATGCACTACCTGGGTAGACTTTGTGATGAAATGTGATTCGATCGATAGTTCTCGATTGATTCCGTGAAATACGGCACACTTGTTTCCAAACAAACGAAACAAAAGAATAAATAAATAAATACAAACGAAAACCCTTAACGAAAATGAGAAAGAAGTGAACTGAACTGTGAAAAACCTCGGGCAAAAGCGGCAACGAAATTGATCAAAAGCCTTTGTTCCAGCTCATCCAAAAACTGCCAATTTTGCTGAGTTTTACGCACAGCCCTTGTGATTCATCGAATTAGACAGTAGTTTAGTGTTTCATTGTCCGCCAAACAAGAAAACCATATGGCCAAGGTTCAACAGAAAAACTGTTTGAAATAGATCTAAGCAGTGTATTGTCGGAAAATGTAACCAAATTATGGTTCCTTCATTTAGGGATTTTAAGTTTCAAAGGTATTCACTTTAAAATTCACAATATTCTTATTTTAACATGAGAACACGAATCTAGAGGCGAAGAGTTCTTTTCATTGATTCATCTACTGTCCTGTACAGATAAATAGGAAAATGACATTTTGAACGGGGATAGTCTATCAGTCATTCAAAAGTCCCAGTGATAGATTGAAAGAGAGAGGAATGGGGTGCGGGTGGACGGGGTGGGGTCGTGCGACGTGTTTCATGCCCCTGGATCACCACAACATTGCAATCAAACTGCGATACGTCTTCCGTGCGATCGATTTTCGGCCACGGCAGTGGAATAGCATGGGCCAATCTCTTCTGTGCGCATAGATTGGGTTTGAATAAACGAATGCCAATCGCTTCCGCAACTGGCTTAACTTGGTGACCCGAGTCTGCTAGGTGGGTGAGGATAGCGCTTCCTGTGACACCTTTTCCAGTGGGGGGGGGGCAGTGCTCTTTAATTCACTGAGACAGCTGCCTCGCCGTTTGGCCAATGTAGGTTGCGTTGTAAATGCAGCTGAAGGAATATATAACCATAGATGAGGCCAGCATAGGTAGGTTAAACATTTGCGTGATGAGGGTTAAGTCGTTTTCTTTGTCAGTTATGAAAATATATCATCGACATATCGTTTATAGAATTTCATCTTTTAAATTTCGGATTCTAGGACTGAGTTCTTCAGTTTGGCCATGAACATCTGCTAACATCGGTCCTAGTGGGGAGCCCATAGCGACATCATGCTTTTGACGATGCAGTTTTCCATTGAATAAAAACTGGACATTGAAAGTGCATTTCAGGAGCAGTTCTTTCAGTTTTTCTACCGGAACTCTTATATCGATTTCGTTTTCTTCGATGCAGTTGCAGATGAAATTAACCGTTTTCATGAACGAAACGTTCGTGTATAATAAAACCACATCTAGAGAAAATATTTGATCGTCGTTACTCTTTTGTTCTTTGATCATATTCACGAATTCGAAAGTGTCACGTAGACTGTGTTTGGTTATTTGCCGTCGAATTGGCCCTAGAATTTTAGTAAGCCATTTCGCGGTGCCGTGATATGGGGAGTTGACCATTGATAAAATCGGCCGTACAGGTAAGCCCTTCTTATGAATCTTTGTTTACCCGTAGAGACGTGGGGATTGTGGTTTCACTGGGTTTAATCGCTTCGAAGATGGATGGGTTTGGATGACCTTGATCCTGTTGAAAACGGAGGTTATCTGTGATTTGTCTCGCAATCAGGGCGGTTTTGTCAAGCTCATTGGGAAGGTGAGTAAATTTAGTCTCATCGCTCAACAACTCTGATAACTTGTTAATGTAATCGGATTTATGCATGATTACGATTCCGGCTCCCATTCACATTACATTTACATGTGTATTATATTTGAGCTGATCACTCACTAGCTCATCATCCACTGTCCTCAGTCTAATCTTCCCAAGTTCCGCATAACAGCTAACCAGGGCATACAGTCTGAAATTCTTGTGCACTCCAGTCAGTTGCAAGGGAATTCAACTGTGGATCAATTTGATCACACCCAGCTGTGCATGAAATGCAACTTATTTCTCCCAATTCTAAATTTCACTTGTCTGACAAACAATCAGAGTGCAATTTACGATTAGATTTAATGACTCCATCCAACCCTGTTACGCAAAACATGATCTATGCCCCGGTGTAGCACTATTTGTTTTCAGTTCACCAGAGCTGAAAATACATTCCAATGAATTTGGGAGCATATTCAAAAAATAGGAGAATTCTGCTCTCCCAACCCATTTTCCGGTTTTTCAAACTGTTGAACAGTTGTTGTTCATTTTCCACTTCACACACACACACACACACACACACATGAAAACTGAAAAACAGAAAACCAATCTGCAATCCATGCGGAAATTTGGTGTGCGTGAGTTATTCATAAAGTGGTAGATTAGGTGTGGTCGCGTCCATTTTGTGTCACGCTGAAAATGATTCTCTTTTGAACGGTACCTATTCAAACTATACACTGCTGTTTTCCCGCACACATATACTGGTCTGAAGTTAATGTGTGTTTGCATAGTGGTCCAAAGATATTGAAGAACTAGTTTGCTCCAGTTGAATGACAATAATCTTCTGGAGCGATAAAACAGATGTTATTCAAATACAAAATGATTGAACTAACGAAATCACTACTTAACTTTTCGGTATATTTTCATTGCGATGTCTCGCAGAGCTCACGGTTTATAGATACATTGAATAATACAATTATTGTGAGTAGTATGTTTGGATTGCTCAATAGAAGGTGAGTGGTAGTTTCTTCCAACGGTCAAAAACGAACAGTAACTTACAGAGAGAATTACTATGTTCATAATGGTAACTACGAAAAATACGTATCCAACACCGCCCGCGTTTCGGCTCTTGAGAAGTGCTTGAAGAGGCGTAAACTTATCTCATCCGACCGTATTCCTGCCAGCTCCGCCAGGTCTTCAAACTCCTTGGGGACATTCTTCACGTCCCTATCCTCGAAAATTGCGGGATATGGAACCTGTATCTTGATCCTGGTCACGGCACCAATTGTTACAAATGTACGAGGCGGCGCGGGGTTGTTAGTGGTTAGCTTATTGCGAATAACTGTAAGATTATCGGCAAATTGGTATACTAACGACTGAATGTCCCATTTGAAACTAGTCTTCAGAATTCTCAAAAGCACGCAGAATAATTAATGGAACGGTTCGACAGCAGATGCGCATTTTCCGTATTCATAATTCTTGACACAGTTAATCGCTTCACGAGGCCATTTTTGACCGTTGCGAAAAACCGTCAATCACCTCCCTTGAGCAATCTAATAATAATACTACTCACAACACAATAGTGCATGTGAACTTAAGGGACATTTCTTCCTTTAAACTTCATGAAAATGTAGCATTCATTACAATTGATAAAAAGTTGGTACGCAACTGATTTAAGATATATTTGCACATTGTTTGGTAAGGTATGAACGATCGATTCCGCTTCAGCACTATTGTCTCTGAATACTATTACTGAGATATGCAGACAAATACTACGCGTACCGAATAATGGTAAGCACGCTACAAAGGTTTACTTATTTCATTTTCTGACGATTTGAACCGGACAGTTATTTTCAAATAATGCTGTTTTTATAACCCCCGAAAAGTTCTTCTTGATGTTTATCCCTGAACTGGGTGCACATCAACAAATTAACTTAATATTTTGGTGTACAAGTCATGATCTCGTCAAATACCAAGTGTGTGTGTACAGATTTCACGGTTTTCTTAACTAAGCTTCACTAAGAATGTGAGAAGTATGTTTGGGCAAGTTACGGGGATCTGAGCACCATTCAGATTACCTGGTTTCGTTTTTCTTCTGCAATGAAAACATCCACAAACCCCGGAATGACCCATCACCAAATGCCTAGCAACTACATTATATTCCCTTCGCCGGGGCAAATTTGTCACTAATGAGAAACTGTGTCATGGTATTTCCGATCAAACAGCCTCTAATCGCTTTCTCAGCGTTTCACCGAAAGCTCAACGTGGTCCCTCTTTTCTGCTCACACGAATCTCCCAGAGTCAAGCGAGGTGTCAAATCAGCTCCTGGTTCGGAGGATTTCGTGTGCACCATCGAGGTATTTTCCGCCTGCCTTAGGAAGAGATTTTTAAGTGTATCGGATTTATCAGTTTTGCTACTCTGATGTACTTATTTGGAGCTGACCGCAACAAATAATTGTGTGGATGTGTGTGTGTGTGTGTGTGTGTGTGTAGGTTTCGATAACGTGAGCTATGATGTTCCGCCTCAACCTACTAGCTATTCACGAGCTTACGGCTACTTTTTTTCTCCCATCCCAACGAGCAGTGGGATGTTCGAACGACTTGCTTTCTCTGTTTTTCTATTCAATGATGTGAAAGGTGTGATTCTGGAACCAGTTCTATATTCGTGCCAGAATAGAACCATCATGTGGAAGGCTACTTGACTTAGAGTATTCTACTGTTAAGTGAAAACCGAGGAAAGTTACAAGCTGTTCTGATTAGTTGGAGTGGCAATAAAACCATGTTCGGCATGCTATTCGCCTACTTAGAGTGGGCAGTGTTTTTACAGAACTGGGTTGTTTCATATCCTAATCTCACTGTAGCTGGAAGTTGCAGTGGAGGCAATTTCCGCTACTTAGACATCCACACCTGACGGACACATCTCGAATGCAGTTCCGGTATGCATACATGACGCTTTGTTGGCTTTGGTGAACGAGATATATCAGGGATAGCCATTATATTTTATCTTCCTTTAAGAGTCGATTCTTCATCCGGTTCCTATGCGGTGCGGATGATTGGCCGTGAGAGTACGAAATAAAGATATACTGCCTTCCATATCTGAATATAACATTACAGGAGTCCGTTGAAGCAACCGGACAAGTAATACTGAGATTAGGCACAGAGTTGTAAGGACTCGTGTTAGAGCACCGGTACATAAGCTTGGTAGCCGTAGATTCCGTTGGATAAGGCATCTTGTACGCCTGTTACCAAGTAGATTGACTTTTTGTGACTAAACCAAAACCTGATCTAAGTGCGCAAAATCGTTGATCTATAGGTCACTTTGGTTCCCGGTTGGGACACCTCAGATTAGGTAGTACGATGGTTTCAGATACAGATTGATAAGAGCTGAATGTCAGAAATAATGACACTCATGCATCTACACAATGTCTTCTCAACCGTAGTTTACACGAATCCACATATTTATTTGGGCATTGCTCCCAACGTTCCAACTTATCCTCCTAGTTCACCATTTAAGTGAATAACCAAAAGAAAGCAACCGAAACCTCGGCTCAAAAGTGCATACCAAATGAGGACAGAGTAAATGGTTCGAGTCGGCATCGGGAGCCAAATGCTTACGGTCAACTTGTAGAAACTTTTTGTTCCCGCGTTAATTTCCGCCTACTGGCTTTCATTTATCCATATTCGCCCCGAGCTGTGTATTGGACAGAGAGTCTGTCCATAAATCATAATCGGGTATGCGGCACTGCACGCGTGCGTATCAGATTTATTACATTTCAGCCAGATCTTGTCAAATCTGTGCATGGTTTGCCTAACCTAGTTGAAAGGAATGAAAAACGAGTGTGCACCGTGCCCTACAAAGCACAGTTCCTAATCTAAATCAGGATTGTCCGCTTCGTCAGTTCAAACCCATTTAATCTGAATTTCTTATTTATTTAGATCATGCCGTTTTGACCTAATCATCGTCCAACAGCAAACCAACTTGCAAATTCTCTTCTCTTTTATCACAGTACTTATCTGCGGCATGGGAAATATGAGTAGACTGATCAGCAATATGACGAACGTTGGACCAAAAATACAAACTAGACGTTGCACCTTGTTTGTTTGCATAGTAGTCATCACGTGACTGTACTTGCAACATACAGCTTCTGAGGACAATAAAGAATACAGGATAGTAAGATATTGTGCTGGAGCGACTACCTGCGGATAGAGTTGGCAGTGTTTGTGTCACACCTGATCGTTTGCGAGCGTGACCTTCAGTTGAGACGCTGGACTTGCACTGTTGATGAGACATAACAAAGTCGAAACAGCAATATACTAAACGTCTCAGCTAATTAATCGATCTTATATTCCTTTGTGATTTATATCATCTTCATCCTACTTATCATCATCACAACCAAAGTGTTGTCATTCTCATCCTCATCTAACAATAATTTATTAGAACAAATATCAGCCATGTTATGGTCTTGGCTACTCTTCTGTAATTGAAATCGATGGTCGTGCATGCGGAAGCATTCAATGTTTGTGAGATATTGATCTGCATTTTTGGAGGAGTAATCGAAGGACTAAGATTATCTATAGGGGGCCTCCTCAGTACGTTTTACAGTCAGACAGTCAGAGGGAGCGACCAGTATGAAAGTTGTTGATTGATCGATTGAACTCTTTTCATCTATGGATTGACTAACCTCCGAGCACACTATTCGATTCAATTTGCCGTCGAGGAAGTTAAACAGCGTTTCTATGAAGAACGTCAGAAGATGGAAGGGGGAAATTCTATTAATAAATTGGCGGGCTACAGAACTCAATACCTATACCCATAATACCATTTAAATAGCAACTNTCAAGTTCACTTTCCTCTGTTACAGAGATGTATGTCACTTTACGGAATACGAAGAAGATCTGTGTTCCCTCAAATGAGTTCCCATGTCACGTATGGCGGACGTATAGGTAACCAGTCTGGTAGTGAAATGTAAATGATGTATCCCAAACAAATAGTCACGAACAGTGACTAACATTACCTGCGAACATGATCAATCAGTGAATCAGCCCACACAGATGCTGGGGTCATCACCCGGAAGAGTCAGTTGATCCTCGGAGGATCAAATGAACAATATGATTTTGATGCGATTGACATGCAATCCCATGGTTCAGTGATTGATACTCCCCCCCCCCCTACTAACCCACCCAAATGAGATTTTTGGTCTTTTGGTGAAAAATCTCGATCCGGTAGATGGTTCATCTAAAGCTACGAAATCCTGCCAACTGAATGAACAGGTACTAATTTTAAAAGTGAATGGTTCTGACAAATTCACACAGTGTCGCAGCACAAAATCCGAGTCGGAATTCCGAATAGTGGATGAATTTCCACACAGTGTTCATTTGTTCGATTGTGTTGAATTTAGTATGTCCAGTTTCAGCCCAAAGCTTTTCCAAGCAGTTGACAAACACATCATTTTCGGTCATCTTTTATTCGAGTCAAAAAAGGTTTCGTTCGCCTGTAAAAGAGAATACAAAATCCAATCTGTGTCACAGCGTTATGGTAATATATCATTCGGGTCCCTGTCATAGCACATGATTACACATAGACAAGGACAAAAAACTGATAAATCGATCGATCGATCGATCGGTCGGTCGGTCGGTCGGTCGATCGAGACCAATCCGTTTTGTCTAGTTCTTTCGACTGTTCAAATTCAGAAGAAGAAAAAATGATTTGATTTATGACCGTAAACTTTTACTTCGACAAGGATAAATGGCATCAATGTTCTGCATAAAAAATGTACGATACTTGAATCAAATTATTCCAACCCTTAGTCGAATATCAACAGAAAGGGAAACACACATTCTCATCATTAAAATATAAAATTTTCTGACGGTGAAAGCTCTATTCATCGGAGAAATTGAAACCGATTGAGGATTACATCGAAAGACGTTTTTGCTGTTGTCGTGAAATATTTCGATCTCGAGTAATAGTATGGTTTGCTCCAAAACCTCTGCATCGAATGAATTAAGCCGCTTGGTATTGTTTCTAGAAATTCACAAGTGATTGTCCCGTGATTAAAACTTTCATTCTTCATCCAACAGTACATTCAAAATGGTAGATAAATGGTGCATGGACTCACTTGCCGAAACTTACTAGATTGCTTCATGGAAAGAATTTTTCGTGAGTGAGAACATTCATCCATCATGTATCGTACGTTTTCCGTTAGGTAATTTGCACCACGTCCATTCCCCCTCCCTTGAACGTGGATCCTGAGAATGCGATTTTATAGTTACTCCTGCCTCAACTGAGACGTTGGATACCTGGTCCATGGGTAGGGTTTGCAATTGTAAAGCGCAGAAAAGGAAACTTCAAGATATCACAGAAAGTAACAGAAGATTTTTGAGCGAATATTGAACGCCTAGGAAACCATACATCATCTTTTCACTGACCCTGTTTTATTCTCCGTAGCAACAGACGTGTCATGAAACTCCGGTACTATTTTAATAGGAACCTAGAAACCTTCAGTAAGGGAGCCAGGTGTTCTCAAAACCTTTTCGGTCGATGGCTCAAATTTTCTTCGTTGGTGGATTAAAATTTATTGATTGAAATGAGCTAAGCATTTCTCAGTTAAAACAAATGAGTTTGTTTGTCTATCCTTATTTCAGGCCTATCGTTTTTAAATGGCGCGCAACAATGTTTTTATTAGGCTAACCAGACAGTGCTTTTTTTCTTCTAAAGCAGCTGGAATAAGTTACATAGCGATCCCGGTTCCCCGAAGCCGAACCAGTTTGCTGAAAAGTGTGTAACTGATGAAATCCGATCCTCGACATGTGTATATACATATATATATGCAATTGGCATATCCGCCTGTCTGCAAGCACATCCGAAATGCATACATGCAACTCTGTCCACTTTCTGTTCAGGCATGCCCTTCCCACGCCTCAAACCAGACTGTGCCGACTGCCTACTCAATGCTTTTCATCGATGTACTCGTTCTGGCGTGGTGTTCTCCTCAGTGACGTGTGTGTACTCTAAGTAAAGGTTTGAAATCTCCTCGTAACTCGATACTGTCATTTGATTATGAGTCTGATAAAAAGTTCTACGTTTTAGTTTGCGTGTGTGCGTGTGTGTGTGTCAGTCGGATGAAGTCGTTTCATTCTGCTAATGTGCAGCACTCCCAATCCGTGTTACGAGTCATTTGTTCCGAAACGCACGCACACACACACACACCACTCACGCACCCAGCTGTGTTCCAGACATGTCGTATACCACACCATTCAAACCGATTCACTGCCCATTTCGATAAGTCACAGGGCAAGAAAATAACCCCAACCTCCTCATCCTTGATGACCCCACTCAAAAGGCACACATCTATTGTGTTGCGGACAGTTCCTAATTATTTCAATTGTTGTCTGACCGATGTGAAGTTTGTACGTCGATTGTGAAAAGTTCAGTAGCCTCGGTGGGATTCAAACTTACGCATGTACGCCGTCTACGCTTTTGTACGGTGCAGACTCTACCAACTGAACTACGAGGCCACACCGACAGAACAGTGATCTTTTCACACTCGAATTACCCATCTGACTTACAGAGGCATATGGTATCCACCAGTTGGCCTGTATACTGACTGCCCTGACATACAAACTTCAAATCTGACAAACAACAATTTGAACAACTAACCTTGCCTTAGAAGCTTATTCAGTGGACTCCGATAAAATTCTAAAGAAAACCGGTCGGGGCAGTCAGCACACATGCTAATCGGTGGATGTCATATGCCTCTGGAAGTTGGGCGGATAATTCGATTGTGAAACGTTCCTAATTAAACCGCTTGTGAACAACGCGCCACCTCACCAGTTCTCTGTTATCGAACCGAGAAGAATCGGATAAAAATTAGGTCTCAATCGGTCGTTCAAAATGCACACTAGTGACAACCTATTCAACCTATTTTCATCTACATTCGCACAAGTACTGCACTCTGACTACTCTAACAAATATAAAACAACACTCAACGGAAACCGTTGTTTGAATTTGATGAAATTTCCCTCCAAGAAAACTTGCCATGGTGTTGATCCATTTCAAAGCATTCAAATAACTTTTGCAAGGAGACTAGGCAATGAGTAGTATTCCGTTGTGGCTTTGTGAATACACCGTTTCCGATCCGAGGCAGATGATGTAGTCACACATGTCAGCACAAGGTTGCCGGGATGTACTACTACTACCACTACTACTACTAATCATCCAAGTCCGATTGTATGTTTTAGGTTTTTTGTCATCAAATTATTTGAGAAACACAATCTTAAACGACACGGAACATAATCGAACCCGACATCTGTTAGCCGGAATTAGGATCACTGACTTTTGAACAGGTTAATTTCAACATGAAAACCAACGATGGTCGGCACAAAGCTAAACATGCATTGATCAATCTGACAAGTGGCGATTATAAAGGACAACAGTAGATC
>UZAN01041725.1:20706-40793 GCA_900618425.1 Echinostoma caproni
GTGTGTGTGTGGGGGGGGGGGAGAGAACGGCCCACCTCAACATTCAACCTCGCTCGGTAACTCACTATAAAAGTACTTTCGTTTGTTTACGGGTAAGTGAGTTCATTCGGACTGGACGCGGTTTAGATAGACCCGGTCCAATGGGTGACATTTGACGGCCGAAATACCAATAATCTTGTGGGGTTTCCAATGGAGTGCGACTGGCTGGATTCACTTGAAGTTGAAAAGGTATAGATTCGAGTTTCGCTCTTATTAGAGCTCATCAGTAGTGCATATCCACCTTCCCGTCCGGGATGTGAATTCCGGATCCATCGCATGGAAGGCGTGTGCGTTACCACCGTGCCAACCACCTCATTAGCCCATTCGTTTGTTAAGAGGCGCTGTTGATGTTTTTGGGTGTGGGTTTCACTCCTTGTGAGATCGTTAATTCATGCATTTTAGAAATGTTTGTGATAACCAACAAAGCTTGCTACTCTAAAATTGATTGAGCCATTCACACAAGATGATGACCGTCGACCGTGTAGCTCAGAGGTAAGGGTTTGAAGTCCCAACTCGGACGTTCGCGGTTCCAGTTTTGACGGGAACACAAAAAGTACGTACTGCTGACGAGTACCAAACAGGACGAAACAGCTGTCGAGTACTCTTTGTTCGTTATCACAAACATTTCTATTGCACATGCACTGTTTCTGTAGTTGAAAGAAATTTACATTAAAACACCCCCTCAGTTCAAACGAGACAAACAAATATGGCGCAGGGAGATGATTCCGGAGTGGGAACTGGTCACTCGTTTTGGACATTCCCGGAAAGACCTTCCTGAGGGCGAGAGAGGGCTTTCCCAGGGGCCGACCCGGGTGACAGAACGATGATGTACAGGAACTGTGAATGTTTGGATTTTGACCATGGTTTGTCCTTCCGAATGGAAAAAGCGTCTTTAACAAAGTGGGTTAACGATGCAACCGATTAGGGCTCACTGCATTTGATAATCTTAGACAATCATAACAGACAAAAAGAAAGCGTATAAAGCTTGGCAACCTCGCCAGTAATATTTTATAGAAAGCACTTGTAGCTTATTGGACTTTTTGAGTTCATGGCGTTCTACTTACTTTGTCTTGCAGGTTTACCTTTATCCCTGACCCACGGAGGAACTGTCTGCCACGGCCCCCTCGCAGCTTCGTACTCCAGTCGCCGCGTTACCCCTTACGCCGCCTGCTAAGCCTTGTATCGTCTCTATCTGCGAGAATACGAGTCCTGGAGACAGCTTGTTTCACCTCTCTGTCTACTCCGCATTGCCGGGAGAGCCCAGACTACGTTCTTATTGCACATACGCCCCTCCCCTCGGAAAAGTTCAGAGATAGATAAGCGCAGATTAGAAAGCTTGGCTTCCAGTGCCAGGAATTACGCTTCAGAGATGGACGCTTTGTTAGATAAAATTTTCCAATTCAAACAATACAGCAAAATCCAAAACATATATCGCGAAATAGGCGCAGGAAAAGAACAGCTTTCACAGCACTTCACAAAAGGGCCCGTTTATTGTGCACTTTAGCTCGCGTTGTGGTCAGACAAATAAAAATGTTCACGTACTTTTGCACACTGGAACATTATCTACAGCTCGTAACGGCGTTGAATGGTCAGGTTGTGGTAATTCAAACACTCCATATTAACGCCAGCAAGATAAGAACGCGATACAAGTACAGAACAACTAATGAAAAAACGGTATTCTGGACCAATCAAAATCCGGGTGGTTCGAAATGGAATCATGTGCAAAGAAGAACATGAACTACGAGTGATCACTACTTATTAAGTCGATGATATATTTTTGCACATGCTATTTAATCGCCTTGACTTCTCTAAATAAACTCATCGCTACTTCTGCGGTCTTAATCCCAATTCTCCATATTGAGAGGCTTCAGTAGTTGACTACCACTAGGACTTTGATTATGTCTACGATTCTCTATTCGAGAATTACACGGGTGAACGCCGTGTTCGAACAGTATAATAAAGCAGTTCATCACATCTGATGGGAAGATCGTCTGTTTTCCGAGGCATGGTGTGGTTTGCACTCAGCCCAGACCCTAACTCTGTTGAGAACTTTTGATGCATTCTCCCCCAAACGTTCTATCACCGTTCTAGGGTACATGAATAAAAGGAGGAACTAGAGAACGCCCTAGACAATGAAATGTCTGTTCATCCATCGGGAAGTGTTCCAGAACATCTTACATGGTATGGAGGTTTTGAAACGAAACGACCGCTCTACGCGATACTAATTTGCTTTATCTGCATAGAAACCCACGAGATATAGTGCTTTTGTCCCGACACTGTTTTGCATTTCCGAACATATTTTCGTTATACTGAAATCTAAACCGCAGAAATTTTATATTTAGGCTTTTTCCTAGACTACTGTATGGTCACTGTATTACACTCAACAGTGGAAATACTGAAAAAATCTAATCAGTTTACAACAACTTTATTACAAGATGTTTGTCTTGTAAGAAACCAAAACATTCTCATGCACGCCTTTAATACACTGCCTCAATCCGGCTCGAATTGTGCATGCGTCTCGCAGGTTGACGTCAGCGATTAACGGAATGAATAAAAAGCCTGGTCTTTTGGCTAAGTCCAATGTTCTTTTACTTTAAAAATCTATATAGAGAACTTACTCCTCCAGTTCGAACAAGTTTAGTGCAGACTGACATCCGGGGACTAATATGTTATCTGTCTGTGCCCAACCATCACACTGGTCGACGGGCATACCTGCCCGGAGGGCAAGATGAGCGCGAAGCAATGGGAGACGATTGTTGGCAAAGTTCAGACGTCTCTCGAGCTGTCTGAGTCGACGCATGAGTTCGGGGACCGAACTGCCTTGGTAACTGGAATCATCTGCCGGGGTGTACATAAAGGTTTTTACTTTTTCACCCAGTGTGAGCAGGTTTGCCTTAATTGAACGGAACGATGCAACCAATTTATGGCGTTCTGCGGTTTCCTCAACCTTCAATGTATGCAATCGATCAGACTGTTTTTGAACTTCTTCTTCCAACACCTAGGATAACAAATAAAAAAAATCAAAATAGATAATGGATTTTTAATTATAGCAATTGGCCATTCTTCCAATAATACAATGGGCCGAATAGTTGTTCACTAACTGAAATGTCCGAATTGTTCACAACATTAGCAATGTTTTGAGAGCACTCTTGCGAAAAACGCTACATCTGAATACGGTGCGGTGGAGATTCGCCCAGTTTGCTAATTTCTCGCTCGTGTTCAAAGCAGAGCCATTCACCTTAACAAAGACTCTAAGGTCTCTAAAATATAGTTTGCAGTCACTGGCCCACTAACGAACAGTTGCTTCCTCAATTCTTTTCTACAGCCACTACTTGGATATTTGTTCAATCGAACACGACTTCGTGCGTTTCATACACAAGCGGCCAGCCAGCAGCTGTGAAGCTCCCCGGGAAAAGTCCTACGACAAGTACAGAGCTATACTTGATTGGCTAATGTTCTACCTTAATGTTACTGACCGTGTAGATCATCAGACGTTACGTGTATGACCTTGTGCGCGCTTAATGACTGCCTACATCTCTTATTCTGTGCCCAATAAATTGTTTTCAGACTTGTTAGGTGTCCTACCATCACAATTATCCACAGGTATCAAAATTCCAATTATATTTTTTCCTCGATTTCTTTCGTAATACTAGGTACAGCAAAAATATTCTCGGATTACGACCTTTATCCCCTTTAGATGATGAATGTTTGGATCAGTCCACTCGGTTTTTCATCAGTATCAGACAGTGTTGATGATCTGGGGTGTGCTCTTCACTCCTTGGGGAAAACATCAACAGCGTAAGGTACCAGTAAAAAAAGGATGGGTTAATCCATACATTCACTGTCTAAACGAACCGAGCCACTCGTTCAAGGTGTTCGCTGTCCGCCATGTAGCTCAAGGTGCATAGACTGCTAACTCGAAGGTTTGCGGGTCGAGTTATGACAGGACCACAAAAAGTAAACACTGGTGACAAGTTCCTTAACAGGACGAAAAAGCTGTCCAGTGCATTCTGTTGGTCATCACATATATTTATCCCCTTTACTTTATTCTCTGTCATACAGGAAAGAAGATGTGTGGACGCTTCTTCTTGGATCATATAATGGAAGAGGAAATAATCGGAACTTTCTTTATTCTGAGGATTATTCCTTGACATCAAACACACAGACACCAGTACTATCTATCCGTTGTTATCATCGAAAAATTACGATCTGATATTGATTAGTTTATCAATACACGACTGCTCAGCCGGGTCTGTACTATTATGGATCCGGGCATTAGCCGCTAAAATAATTATACCTTGGTTTATGAAACAGTTGTGAATGACACGTTGTTTTGCTCTGACGAATACACTCGCAATTTAGTTTGTTCACTGTCAACCCTATGCGTATGAGCAAAAATTCCAAACGTCGGGTGAGTAGTTCACACCAAGCGGAACAAATGTTTTCCCTGAACGAACAGTTGGCACTCTTACTAACTAGCCACGAGTCGACCCATGAGACCCACAGTTGTTATTCAATGGAGCAATAAATTTAATCGGTTCACCAATTCAGGCAATTTGTTTGCCAACGTTAAATTACCAAAAGCCCCATATTTTCCATAAATGTCATTTCTATTGCACAGAAATCACCCATGATGGTGAACCGGTAAAAAACATTAACCCCAGCTGTCTACGTCGCATAGCTTGAGTATGGTGCAGAAACCGGATAAGTAATGCTGAGGTTTAGAAGTACAGTTTTAAGTAACTGCGATCGCCCACTGGAGCAAGAAGTTGACCTCCATAGATTATGCTGGTTGGGCATGTGTTCCGCATGTCACCAAATAGATTGCCACGGTGCGCGTTGTTTGCCGAGGCAGGTGATGAGTGGGAAAAAGTAAACGGTTGTCAAACTTAGACCTGGTATGAGGATATTAAAACCCTAACCGGGAAAGTGGGTCATTATAGGTCGCGTCAGGCTCCCTGGATGGGGACCTCGGGGTCATTATGATCAATGGTTACATAAAAGGAGTGATATGGCTGACTGTCGTAAACAGTGGCTGTTAATTAGTATTCCTAATTGCAAGCTTGTTCCCCATTTGCAGTAGACTACTTGTGAGTAAGATTCCATGTTTATTTACCCTACAATTATACATTTTTTCTTGCATCCTACAGACTAAAATTATATGTTTCAATAGCGTATCTGACGGACTTTTAAGGCTGTGATTACGATATGTTCCCTCGCAGAATTGCATTTTCCTCATTGCCAAAATCTTCTGAACGCTTGCTCTACGAGTAAAAATCCAAAGTCACTAGGGACCAACCTGCAGACCCCCGCGTCATAAGCACATACGATACCCCTATATCACACACGTTCACAGTGTACTTGTTTGTTACTTATCTGACTAATGTCTTTTCATAAGTATAAGGCCCCCCAGCATGACGTTCTGATCTGATTACATTTGCTATAATCTTTCTAAATCTATCGCATTTCCTTTCTCTATCGTTTTATTCTGAAGCTAAAGTTTATTGTAAACCATTTTCATACCGTACCGCAACCTCTCACAATTGCATTTCACTGCTGTGTTACTGTTACGCTTAGTTGTATGGTAGACCTTGTTCTCATCACTTCTGTCATGGAATGTTACCAATGCCCTGTAATTTGGTTGCTCATCTGGCTGTTTTTTTATTTGTGTATGGTTTTAGCACCACCACCATTGACACTATTTGTCGATAAACACTGTTACTTTAGTGGACTTCTTTCTGCTTCCCGTAGCCATGTTCTGCCTATATCGTGCGTTTAGCTAAGTTACAACGTTCTACCCTAGAATCCCTTGCGCATTTGGTAAAGTCAGTTTTGCGGTCCCTAGACATGCACGTCACAGCATTTCGTATGTGTTTCCTCGACTATAGTAATGCTTTTAACGGTGTTGACAGCAGCAGGCTTTTGTCTCTACTCCAAGAGGCTGGATTGTCTCTTACTACGCTGTCTCTACTCCAAGATTATTTTGTTGGTAGAACAAACTTCACGAAGTTTCTTGGAGAGCCCCCTGACTCCATACCGGTCAGCTCAGGGGTGCTCCAAGGAGCAATTCTGTCCCTTTTCTTTCCTCTTTCTATATTCGTGACCTACCCACTGACCCAGATGATCTTCTTATTAAGTATACTGATGATGTCACCATAGGTTCCAAATTCCAAAGTGATTTCCGCTTCTCACAGTTTATCTAAATGTAGAGCTGTTACCTTGTCGCTAGCCAAAGGATAACGGCTACATCCTTTTGAAAGGAATTGTTCTGTACTTTATGTTGATAACCAGCCTGTTCCCCCCAGTACCTTCTCTGCAATACCTCGATGTCAATATCTCTCAAGATCTCACTTGGACTTCACATTAAACCCTATTTTGAAAAAGATTCGATGACTTTGGTTCTTTATTTTCCGCTTGCGTTCTTTAAAGTTCCACTGTATTTACTCACTCGATTTGTATATTCTTGTGTTGTTACTAATCTTTTCTACTGCTCCCCAGTTTTATTTGCCGGTCTTAGAGTTAAAGATTGCACAATTCTACACCGGTTTATTAGAATTATTTCTCGCTCAAGCGGTACTCCCTATTTGCACTTGCTTAACTTTATCGCCGACAAACATTTTATCTCTTGCGAAAACTACTGCAATAACATTCTATCAGACATCAGTCACCCATTGCACATAGAACTTAAACAACGCGTATCCACTACTGCAACTAGATGTCATTATAAACTTGTGTATGCTCGTACCACTGCCTACCGTTTGTTCGTTATCCCATATCTTTTGAGACTTCTGGCTTTAAAGGCATCCGTTAGAGAAAACTTTTCGAATTTCCTATCATCATCGATACCCATTTTCAAACTTTTACGCCACATTCCTTTGAATTTTAGACGCTGTTTTTTTCACTTTTTCTTTATGACTGTATGCGATGATAAATGTTCCTGGAGTGCAAGAAGCTGAGAATCCATCCATTAGGATGAATAAGGCGATTTTTGACTTGACTTGATTTGAATTACTAACTGGTAAGACGTGACAGCGTAGTGGCACTCGTGCATCAACTCGCCCTCCTTGCCACCTTCGCTTTCATAAATTCTCTGTTTTTGCCCTTATACCGATTTGAACATTACAGTCCCTCCTTTACTACCTGATTCAAATGGCAACCAGCTGAAATTGCAGCACGGAAGTGAATGGTTACTGGTTGTAAAAAGTGAACTGAATTGACCAATAAAGAAGTTTGTGTCAGACAGGCAAACCAGCGACAAATCGGTACTCATTGCACATACATTTTGCAACTTTAAACCTACGGTCGTATTTACCGTATCTACTAACATAAGTTTAGCTTCACAATTCGTGTAGAAAATTATTTCGGTTCGTTGTGCTTAACACATTAATATCTGCCTCAACAGCACATACCTCCACTCGACCACGAGCAGCCATTAGCGCAGCCTCACTGGCTTGTAGTTTCAATCTCATAGATTCCAATTCGAGTTGGGCATCTTTCCGTCGCTGCTCCCAGACAGCACGTTCCCGTTCGATCCGCCCGTTGACATGCTTTCGTTCGATTGTAGCCTGTTCGAGTTGCACCAACAGCCGGAGGACGTGATCACGCCAATAATTCACCACTCCTTCAGTTGCTTCTTGCCTAGGATACAATGCTCACAGATTGATAAACTGGTGAAATATGCCGTTGAATTATACTAAGTTAGTGCAAATGAAGGGCAACGAATACATTTTGTATGTCCTCAACTCACAGTCAAAGCTCTGAATAGGAAAAGGTGAACTTACCCTGTGAAGTTATGCAATCCAAATGAATTTGGATCAATTGCTACTGCTCGAAAGTGCCGAAAACTCAGTATCATTGGATTGGCCGAAAAATCAATCACTAATCAACTGAAACCGATTCACAAGTTCTGGTCAAAGCAGTAGTGCTTCGCTGGGACTGAAACATGTGTCATCTCATCGCTGAGCTCGGCGAGCAAATTAGCGTTGAATTATTTATTTCAAGCCAGTCAGATAACACAAGAGTAATCATTCAAAACGTCCCAGTTACAACGAATGAGATACTTCAATCGTCAAATTACGCCAACTGATATGAAGGGACGCCTGAAAGCCTTTCACAATAATGGTCATCAGAGAGAAAGATTATCCTTTGGCATAACATTACCAAATACTTCAGTGATGATATATAGACCCTATTTTTTACACCAAAATTGACTATTATAAAATTTAAATTTGCGGTTTTTCGCGCCTGGACTCATTCCGCACCACCGGCCATTCTTGACCTTCAGTGGTCCATCTTTCTGCGACCCACCACTTTCAAGCTAATTTCCAAGGTCATTGATGGCCGGTCCCCAAATTGTATATAAACGGATGAGCCGCCCGTTTTCTTCGCCTTTTTGGACGAGCCAAATATACAAACTCGCCTGAAGGCCTTCCTTCCTTCTTATTCCTGGTCGGGTTCCGGGGATCGTACTGGTCTGTGGGTCGCTCCTATCGTTACTGTCCGGTCGTGTCTCTTTTGGGTACCGCAGTCGGGCATACGGAATCGCTACTATATCGCTGGGTCGCACGGTTCTGTTCGTGGGTCTCTACTGTCCCACGTATCGCTGGTCGGGGCCCGTGTAGTCCGGTCGTTTCGTTCAGCTCAACGTTGCAACAAGTGATTTCAACATTTAGCGTAAGCACTGCACCGTTTTATTAGGCAAGTCTGAAGGAAAACACTGCGAAAGACGAGTCCCTTTTGTATGCTCTCATCAGTCGCGTACGTTTAACAACTAACAAAATTGACAAAAATGAAATGAATTATGAAATATATTTGATTGTTTTGGGGTGAGGCTGTGTGTGTGGTTGCATACGAGTGGTGCTGAACTGAACATAGCACGTCCAAACCGAGATTCACCAGCGAAGTGGAAAAATAAAACTTGCTGACTTTCCTCGAAATGTTTACAACCCGAAGATGTGATGGTTCTACTCTACGACCTATTTTCCACCAGAAAACTTGATTCGAACAGTACCTCCATTTTGACAGCTTCTCATCCATGGAACACACGAAAGCCTCGGCTCGAACATTGCTCCAAAGAGAGAGAAAAATATCTAAAACAATCTTTTCATTTTACGCTCGACGGCTTTTCGCGTCATGTGGTAAAAGCGACCTAATCCTTGTCACCAAGTCTTGCGAATAAATCTATCTGTAGGGAAGACCAAATCAGCAACTTCTGCAGAGTGAACTTCGTGGTAATAACGATAGAAAATCGATAGTGAGGAGATCGCACGGCGATGTATAGGTAATTTTGAATCAGCGTCCGGATGAATGGCTTCAAGTTGAACTCGCTTCAGAAGTGCTAAAGATGAACAGCGGGCTCCGCAGTGTACACAAATGAATTGGAGACTTTAGAGAAATGAGAAGTAAAATGAGTGAAAAACCGTTTCGCGCAGAAAACTTTGGACGTTTTTCTGAACGCACGCGAGGCAGGTAAAACAACAGGAGGGGACTAGGTTGTGAAAGAGAAAAAACGGAAGGCCAGGTGGAACTGTGGATTTGAAACGAAATCAATAAGAGTTAAAATTCAGATAGTGAGCAACAGGTTTCACCAGTGTGATACAAACATACAAAAGGTTTCTGCACCCTTAAAACGACTCGACTTTTAGGGCCCGAAGCAGCGATTGCACTCAGGTTTGAATTTGGTGAAACACATGCAGACAATCGATTCGGTATGATTATGATTCAAGATGCACGGACGATGTAAGAAGTAGACCGATTAAGGTTGGCATCGTCAACAAAAGTATAAATGAGATTAATTGTTCGGGATAACAGATCATTAATGAAGAGAAGAAAGAAGGTGGAGATAACACGGAACCTCATGGAATGCGAGTGTTCATAGTAATTTTTCTGGAAATGAATTCATAAACAAAAAATTAAGATTGAACGTTCATAAAAGAAGCTTTGCATCCAAATGATGAAACACGGGAGGAGAGGCTTTGGGAAGCGGCGAGATACGAAACGTCAGGGGAGGACCAAGTGTGTGACTTATACACCAATATGTCATCAGTGGATCTAAGGAAGTGAAAGGTATACCCAGTATTCGAGAAGTTTGTGGTGTATTAAGTGACGCTGAACTTCCTTTGCAATCACTTATTCATTAACCACAGGAAGCTCTTTTTCAGAAGATTGAAATGAGAAATGAAATAAAACAATGATCATTAAATAGAGTAACGTTAGTGGACTCCCCATGGTAACACTGTCTACTTGATGAAATTTCTACTTAATCGGATTCGAAAGGAAGAGGACGCGCGTGTGTGTGTAGGAACGTTAACTGTGTCAGTTGATGCAACCTTTCTCCATTCAGGTCAAATGACACGTCTTATTCTGTTTTGGTTTTCACACTGGGCCAGGGCCGTTGAAGCGCTTGAACCAGTTGTTTTGGGGCACAGCGAGTGGCGATCGCCTCGGCCATGGCTAGTGTCCAAACTCGGGGGGCCTCGATCGACTGAGTGGGATACGATAAAAAACATCGAAGGCTTTCTCCGATTCAATCTTGAGACGGGTGTCTACGAGATGACCGAGGATCGCGCTTGAGATGCAGTGGGTGGTGCTTCTTGACGCGTTGAGACAAAGGCCTTATCGTACGGCCTATGTAACATAGGCCACAGACACACTTAAAGAAATAAA
This sequence comes from Echinostoma caproni, assembly GCA_900618425.1. Lineage (NCBI taxonomy): Eukaryota > Metazoa > Platyhelminthes > Trematoda > Plagiorchiida > Echinostomatidae > Echinostoma > Echinostoma caproni. The sequence goes on from UZAN01041725.1 coordinate 31,411, forward strand.
TTACCACGGATGAGGGCAATTTCGGCAGTCTTTTACTTGCGTTCCCATTACCGGTGATGCAGAGAGCACTGCTCTAAGCTTCGCTGCAGGGAAAGTGGAATTTATCGCCGTTATCAACGACTGTATTAGGCTTTCTGTGAGTTACTCTGCCTTAAACGGAATCCTTATAAATAGTTCGTTCTTGGGGACACAGACGGGGTCTTTCTTTTCCGGACAGAGTCGAATATTGTTGTCAGTGATCTTTCCCGAATAACCATTGTCCTGCAGCGTTTGGCAGATAAAGCGTAGTTCTTCATCCGGTGTGTATGATGAATAAATCTTCCGGGCTCTGAAGACTAGACAACGGAATAAATTACGTTTTTATTTTACAAGAAAGAAACTATGGAAGTTGGTGTATTGACCATTCCATGCTTTCTTTCTGTGGATCCATCTTCTAACTGATCTATCTTCTTCTCTGGACACGGATACATTCAGAAAAGGTAATATGTTGTTCGCTTCCACCTCTACGGTGAAGTTCAGTAATTGATGAGCTCCGTTAAACAACTCCAGTAGTCCAGTATTGCTACACTTGAAAATTAGAACAAGCATTTTCGATGCAACCTAGGATGAGTGGTTTGAAGTTCTTGGTGAGAATTGGATTTTCTTACCCTTTTGTAAACACAATCACAGATCTGTCTGAACAGCCCTACGTGACACATTTCAAATAAAACAACAAAGTGAAGAAAAAGCTCGTTTACAGAGATTTGCATTCATGCCAATACATCAAAATGTATATAACATTAATTAAATGGGTATAAAATTATCTTGGGGAAGTAAGATAACATCATATGCTTAAACAGTCCCACAGAGCTCATAATGAGAACACAAAATGTCGCAAGTGATAATAAGGGACCAATTATGAAACAGACAGTTGAATACTTTAATTAATTACCTTTTTTTCTTTGTAAATCCTCCCCTTTTATACTAGCCATATTTATTGTTTTGAAGACAGGATTAAGACACACAAAATCATAGCACTGACTACTAGAATCGATTTCATCACGAAACTGGAAATCGGATTCACAATAATCATATAAGTTTGTCCAGTCATCAGATCATCGCAGTTACTCGTGATACGGTGTGTGNCAGGGTAGCGCCTGCAAAAAGTATTTTTGGGTACATTCAGGAGAGGGGGTCTGTGCAAACGAGTCCCCATTGTCCCTTTTGTGGATGGCACCCGACGGTGAACCACCTTTCATAATTGGCTAAGAACTTTATGCAGGGGATGGAAAGCCTGGACCATATTCAATGTGATTTGTTTCAGCTAGGTGACTGAATTAGTCGTTCCGGCGTTCACCCACGCGGGATGGTGCACACGCTTCTTTTTAGACAATCACCTGACCGTGCGGTCTATGTACACTGTCCCACAGGAGCGAGTAAATGAATATACACGGAATGAGATCAGAGTCAAAAAATTTGCCCTTAAATCGCAAACATACAATTGGCTTGGACGTGAAAAAAACACGAAGTTTTTGTGCATAGGTCAATTGCGTCGGATAATCTCCTCTTGAATGGGAAAGCAATGTACACAGACTTTTCTTTACAACGGTATTTTGTAGAGTCCTCCATGCACTGAATCATTTTATTAACTGAACGTTCCGGATACCTATTATGTGCAAAGATTGACCCTAAATGTCAGAGCTCGTCTTCTGGCCTGTCCTCACAGCAGATCTTTTGTGCTCTGTCCGCTAGACAGCGAACCATGTTCCCTTTTACCCTAAGTGGTAGGAACATGGACTGTCAAAAATGTTCACCGGTAACTAGATATTTATTTTCATAGTATTATTCAATATAATCTGCAGTATGCTCCAAAGGGCGATATCTATCCGGATATAAATTGGGCGACGTTAGTGTGTTCTGTTATCTTTTCAACCTCAGAGAGGCGAAGCGAGAGGTGCGGTGATACTTGTTTTGATCACAGGCTGCTCTACGTTTAGGGATGGATAGTGGACAGTTGATGACGGAAGAGTGGTTGATATGGTGACCTATAGTGCCAATTGAAGAGCCCCGTGTCAGAGTATCAGGACGAATGATAAGGAGGCAGTATTTTGCGCTAATCAAGTTCGTTGAATCTCATTCAGAAATAACACGACTGGGTGAACGCCAACGCTGATTAGCTAGTCCATTCTGAAATGAACAATTCATTTCTTATGCACAATCTTCAATCCGTTGGATTCCTTCCAAAAGAACTAACTAACCACTTTTATCTCCTATCTCGGTGCAGGAAAATCTTAGGGTATTCCGAGCACTGCAACTAGGTGTCACGACATGGACTGCCAAAGCATTCTGGGGATAAACTGGCGTGCAGTCCGTTCGCGATTGAGAAGTACATGGAGAGGTTCGAGTTCGGTTGTCGTATCCACGAGAGTTGGAAAAAGGAGCGCATTGACATCCTTCTTCACTGCCAGTGGCTGTGATTTATAATCCTCGGCAATGCCAACTAATCTCCAGGAGCATAGACGAGGCAAATTCAACTCTTGCATATTCACAGAGATTATTCCATGTGGCAATTTCATTCTCCAATTGGACAGATAGGCGACACGGTGCAAAAACGGTACCCGTTTGGGGTAGCAATTTTGTGATCGTATTTTTGCCGGCATCAACAATTTCATATTTCTGCTGAGATAGCTCTAGAATGAGAACTTTCAGAATACAGAAAAGCACAAGATCAGTGAGCGACAGGATGATTTGATACAGACAACGGCAACTGAGTCGGTAACCGTATTCCACCGATGCGGTTATGAATTAGTTCCCCCAAATGTGATGAAGTAAAACCGCAACCGACCATCCTTGTATATCCAAATATATCAACTGGTGTGAGCCCTATAACGCCTTTTGTCTATGTTCCCAATGCCGGTTCCGAAGAGTCAAGTGTCGCATGTGTGGAAAGGCTAATATTCTGGATATCAGCAAGCAATCTTGCTGTAGTTTTGCACAACCGCCAGCTACGACAGCTGTCCTACTTACACATTATGAACCCTGAGTGACTGTGTACACACACAAAAATGTGACATCGCGTTCCTGTGATCGACGTAAGTTCATTATTTCTGTGGTATTACTGCACTCTGCATGCCCACGGACTGTGTGTGATCCGTCCGAGTTCTGTATAAATTTGAGGTGTTACTGGACCTAGACCACCGTTTCTGGGCGCAGTGCTATCAACGGTGCAATCAGTTGCAGACCACTTCACACCATCTCCGTTTCTGTTTGCCAAAAGTAGTCCATCATCCATCAGGGACCGACCACGCTCCTTGTCATTCTATAGCAGAGCTCCACAAACTATGTATGTACACATATCCCCATTTATTTCTGCATGTCTGAAAGATTCCCATCACATCATTTAGAACAAACACAGTTTGACGAAATAATTGTTTTTCAGTAATTCCTTCTCAAGCCGTTTACAGAGTACATAGGTAACATTAGAAAACAGATCACAGTTAGATACATCACCAATCATGGGTAAGAGTTTGTCATAGTCAACTGGCATTTGTCATTTGATTGGTTTAATTTAGTTACAACAGTGTGTCCGCCGTCCAGTCATCCTGGTACCGTAACTTAATTAAACCAATCAAATGACAAATGTCGGTTGACTATGACAAACTCTTACCCATGATTGGTGATGTGTCTAACTGTGATCTGTTTTCTAATGTTATGTACGTAATCTGCAAACGGCTTGAGAAGGAATTACTGAAAAACAATTGTTTCGCCAAACTGTGCTTATTTCTGCATGTTCAAACAACACCGGAGGTATGAATGTGCAACTTGCTAGAGTGGAAGTTGACGGCAAACCAATAATGACACGTTGAGTATTAATGTAAGGCCAACGCGATGGTGTGTTGAAAATAATCAAGAGAATGGAACCGCAGGGCATTATAACTCGAGTCGATTCAACCGGTGATAGTGATGAAAATTGATGGGAAGACACGACGAATTTGTAGGGCTTCTTGGTAGACCCTCAATTCAGATGTGGACATGGGCGCAGTACTTACACAGGAGGGATGGCCGATCATCTGCTCGGTTCGTTTTTGAACGCTGCTAAAAGAGGATAGTCCAAGACGCAGAAGGAGAACGTATTGACTCGATTCTGCACAAGTATTTGTTTGGATTCCAGTTTACGATGGTGACCAGTCACTAGACCTATATCTGTTCAGTCCCAATTCATCGGTCTCTCAACTTACAGTAACCATGATCCAGGTATATAGCATAGCTTCAGCTTCCTACGATAATGACATGATGCACCGATCAGGTAAAATAATTTCACAAACTGATTTATTGTCCCGAAGGTTCCGGTTTTGGCGACCAAGAGATATCATTTCCACAGAACACCTGATGAGAACGCATATTGGCAAACAAGCCCGTTTTTAATTTCATCCTTATCATGCACGAAAGTGCATGACTAATGCTTGTAAGAACTGGACTGAACTATCATTCCATTACAACATAAGATATAGATGATAGTCAGTCACATATAGGGATTTACGAAGAAAAAGGAAAGTAGTTTAAACGTTCAACAGGTTGCGTCATAATTGAATGTGGGTGACTCAAATTCGTAAGGAGTCAATCATCTTTTGTTCGGATGTTAAATGACGTGTCGCTTGTCGGCCGTCCGGTCAAGGGAGCTTGAGTGCTTGTATAAATTGCTTTTGAGCACACAAAGGGGAATCATGGAGACGATGCTGACTGCTTCCGCCGTGTCTACGATACGGAAATGCACATGTCTAAGCTGTCCCGTTCTAACTCAGTACAGGAGTCAAAAACTGCGGTCACGTTCACGGTGTGATTAGTATCAACGAGGTGTAGCACAACCACAATTGTGGTTGACCTAATTACTGTACTTCTCAATCACGCAGAGTGATGCTTACGGATACACTACGACAGACGCTTGGTCGTGCGGCCAAAACACGATGCTCCACAGGAGTAAGTGAAAGAGATTGTACATGGAAGACTGTCAGATGCTATCAAAAAAGTTCTGCACAGCCAAGCTCCAAACGCGATTCACGCATGTCCCGTTGGTGCACCTGCGGTTAAAGGATAGAACGCCTGATTCTGTTGCCTCTTTCTGTATTTACTCTTTGACTTGTTCCTGTGAAGGAACGTATTTCAAAAGCCAACGCTTCCACTTTACGGTCTATGGTTTTGTCAGTCGCATGGTGTACCAACCAGTCGCCGTAGCGAACGTGGAACTCACCTAGAGTGGTGAACTGAGTGTTGGAGTCCGATTTCAAAAAATATTTTTAATGCACAGTGGAAAAAAATCAAGCAGAGAACACTCAGAATTGTTGGAACAACGATAAAGAGGCGGTTTGAAGATGGGACATGAGGCCTCAAAAAAAGAATTGAAGCTCGTGATTGGAAACATTGGGATCAGATAGAGAATCTAAAGGTGAACAAACGCACATACACCAGCTTTGAATAGAAGGAACGAATAAGGTGTATGGCGAGTGAGCAGATATGTAAGATCTCGTGAAGAAGTTACCTGTGTCTCAGAAAGGAAGAAATAAGATGAGTAGATTCAAGATTACGATGTATGGAATCACTCTTGTGATAAAGAGCGTAATATGGGATCGCATGTGGAACGATAATAGTGTACAATGTGAGAAACGGGTTACCTTAGCTCCGGGGCTGATTAGCGAGTCATAAAAGACACCAATGTGAAAGGCGGGGCATTACGCCGGGCGACATCAGACCCATTTACCACCTACGTGGTCGAAAGCGGTTACAATTTAGACCCCATGAATGCATTTGCCTTTTTAATATCATGGTGATTAACACCAACTACGAATACTAGAGACGCAGTCGATCGCTCACAACAAACCTGATTATTTATAAGTGTTTGGTTTTCGATCATGTCTCTAGTCATTTATGTGACACCACACACTCCCATAAGACTTAATTAGATTTCATATTTACAAAGTTTTTTTAATGTTGTGAATGTTATAATGTTAATAACACACTATAACATTCACAATAAAACAACACATGGCGCATCGATTTTTCGATACACTCCTAACATCATTTGGTCCCGATTTGTTTATTGTTATACGTGCAAAACCAATGGAATTCCTTTCGCGCAATGTTTGTCTTTTGACTGTCGTGTTCACGTTCAGTATGATGCCCAAAACATGTCACTTACTCTTTGGTGCCACCACAAACCATCGCTACTCGTTTTTTATCTTGTAATCGGAGTGCAGCCTCCAAACTGTTGCATCGTAATGTCGAAAGTTCTTGTTCCGATTTGAGTTGGGCATTTTCTCTTTTCAAGCTGTCAATCTACAGAAGAGAAAGGAATACCAGAACTAAGGTAGTTGAGAAGACGATATTGAGCCACCCTATGCACTACATGATACACTGTGTCACAATTTATCGAGAAAAGTGTGACTGGCGTCAGAACAAAGTTATTAACGAAAATGTTTTCTTATTTGCAAGCATATCAGGGAACAAGCGAGCCGAATAACAACAAAGGCAAATAACCGCTTGCTACAATCAAATTATGATCTGAAGGCGAGGCAAAGATGAATACGTAATCAGATTTTTATAGTTGATAAATTAATGAAAATGAATTCTCGTCACTCGAGCAAATTTGACCTTTTATCTTCTGTTTTAATTGAATATCTCAATACGGTCGAAGTGGATATCTTGGATTGTAACTGGTCACTTGTCCCTTTTATCGTGCCAAATATTCCTATATCACAAAGCGTCTCACATAGCCTCTGCTGTGGAAGCCCTACTCACTGCCCTCTCCCGGTAGAGGTGTTTTCCCACCAAACTGAGAGAACGAAACGCCAGCATTCGGAGCTATAGTCGCATTGGTGGACCACTGGCAGTTCACCTAGGGGAGTTGGCTAAAACCTATGACTTCAAATCAAGAGGCGTACTAACCAAAAGTAATTCCGGCTCGATTAGGCATCGAAGTGTACCTTGGAGGTACCTTTAACATCCGACCCTCAATGGACTACGGTTTATAAACATCGCCCTTCTACATTGTGATTTAGGCTTTGGCTAAATAAAAACTCCCGTTGTGAACCCCAAAGAAAATTCTCCGGCTTTGCTTTGGCCAATCAAGCAATATTCACCCAATAGCAAAACATCGACTAATTCCTTTATTATAAAGATTAGTGTACCATGATCTCTTCGGTAAACAGTCTCAACTCAAAAAAATATTATATATATATATATTCCTCACAATAACCTTGTTTGCAATACCGGGTGAATAGTAAATAGACGAAAATACACTTCCTGGGTACGGGTTTATGAATGAACTGATAAAAGATTAACGGATACGCATGCCTGACGAGCGGCAAGAACCGATAAACCGGTCGTGAGCTTCCAGGGAAATTTCGTCTAGTCATTCACATACTACTTATTGTGAAATATATATGTGATTCGATAAGAAAATTTCCGAACTGCCATCCAGTGCTTCTTAGCTTTCCGGATCACGCTTCATTTACACGACGAATTCATAAAATGATAAATGATATATATATATATATATATATATACATATATTACATGAGAGTAGTGGAGGATTGGATTTTATCACTTTATGAATTCGTCGTGTGAATGAAGCGTGAGCTGGAAAGCTAAGAAGCACTGGATGGCAGTTCGGAAATTTTCTAACCCAATCATAACCCTGAAGGCTAGTGCTCAGATGCACGAGGTATCACACCCACATTATGCTCGTAAAGATTGGTTGTGTTACACAGTGTCAAGGCAGAATGAAAAACGATCTGATCAGTTGCCCAATGATCGAGTGGGTAGTATGTGTGCGTTCTAATTGTTCGGTCTCGGGTTCGATTCCCAATTGGATCAATGGATTCGCGCTGTTAGTGAGAACCAGTCAGGTAGAAACAGCTGTTCAGCTAATGCTTCATTTGCACGATGAATTGGTTCGTGATATAAATATATAAATATTGGAAATTTCTCGGGGGATGACAATGAAACAGCTTCGAACAAATTGTTAAACAAGGCTCATTTGTATTTGACTGAACGTGTCTGTCTCCAAACCCGGTTATAACAGCCTCGGGACTAGTTTGACTATGAACCCGAAAAAAACATGTAAACCATATTCATTTAGTTTTCCATGCATTTCGATAAACAAATATGGTATATAAAGAGAAAAACGAAAAGCGATGGAATTGCACAATGCTTAATTGCGACAGCTAATACCTGATGCACAAGTTCATCGTTTTCAGAGTGCAGGATTGTTGTCGATTGGAGCTGTTTAGCAGATTTGTGCGGCTCACTCGGTTCGGGATTGTTATCGATCTGTTCTTGGTAGTATTTCCGCAGATGTTGTAGCTGTAGACGCGCCTCGTCACGGGTGTGTTTCAGTTGGGAATTCTCTTCTCGAATAGCCCGCAGCTGATTTTCCACATCACGCAGCTGAGTTTCCGTCATCGACAAGCGAGAGAGCAATACAGGCACTTGGTGCGATTGGGATTGACTGAAATTTTAAAGACAAAAAAGGAAAAGTGTGCTAATAAGCTCGCAATATACGTAACACTGGCATTGAACTCAGAGGCCACTTCAGAAGGCATTTTCCTAGGTAGTAACCCCACGAAAACCTCGATCACTTTTCTCGTCTAGTTTTCTTATTACACACGTTTTGTGTGATGAACGTCAGACGGGGTATGGTGCACGGTTGCGAAGACCTGTTGTTAGGTGGTGGTAACCGGCAAACTAAGCCCGAGGACTTGGAGTAGTGAACCACGTAAAACCTGGCTGTTAGGCATAGTATTGAACCGGACAATAGCAAAGCTGACTACCATCAAAGTTGGATGGTGGTCGTCGGGTTCGAAGCAAGACGGTAACAGTGACAAAATCACTGCACCACTACCAGCACCCCCAATGCAAGTGATTCTGTCAAATGGTGTGGACTAGAATGAAGTGTGGAGTTCCGAGTAGATTTCAGGGGGGGAAAGGTGTAAGTTATTTAAGATGTTCTGAAGGATTTCAATTTTATGTCATGGATCCTTGTTACTTGGTCGAATAATCAATGTGAGACGCGATATTTTGGACCAATTAATTTCACTCAAAATGTAGGAACTGAATGAACCGTTCACTTTCTGCAGAGGAGCGCGAAAAAATTTTTCAGTAAATAGTTCGAACAGTTTGATGAAATAATTCCAAGTTTTGACGTTTGTTTTATATTGTCCAAATATACCATCCTTACACATTGTAAGAAAACACAGAGTAGCTAACAAGCTCATTTGCGATGATTCTTCCACAGGCTAATACACCATTGGTTTGGGTCATTAGGTCATTAGGTTGGTGGTGGGATGAGTGTGTCCTGTGTTTATACTTTGACAACATATGAGACAAATGGATCAATCCGCTGAAGAATA
>UZAN01041726.1:0-12666 GCA_900618425.1 Echinostoma caproni
CGTGGAATGCGTGAACAGTGAGTTGGAGTTGTTCCTCGGTTTTGGCGACTGGGACCAGATTACCGGCTGTCTCGATCCAGTAAGGATGATCGTCTAAAACCTGTCCAGAATGAAAAACAAAGTTATGAATTTTGCACAAGGCGAACGTTAAAAGACGATTAGTTCACGGGTGTATGATGGGCAGTCTGATTACAAAAAATAGTTGAAACTGTTCAAACGAAACCTGAAACAGAGAGACAGAAACTGATTGAACAAAGCGTTCGGTATCGGATGGGATGTTGGAAGGTGAACGCCAATTGTCAGTCAATTTAGTGCAATGGCTAGATGAGGTGGTGTTTGGGAGGAGATCACATCACGAATAGCGAAAGCTAGAGCAGCTTTTGACAACCTGCGACATCTGTGGCACCGCCATGACATTCGGCTGTCCCTTAAGTTTAGTTTTTACAACCATTAACCATGCATATTCGTGCGCCGGTTTTGCTTACTGTCTTTTGGTGCCCCACTTGAAGAAAAGAGCAGAATCAAGATTGGAATGTTGGAAGCAAATTCAAGCGGAAGATGGAGAATTCATATGGAATGGTGTTAGGGGAATAATGCACGAGCGCCACTGTTTGCGACATCCAGCCATATCGCTCAGTGTATCTAACCATTGGTGACCATCATCAGGAGGTCCCCAGCAAGGGAGTCTAACAGGGCCTATGTGACCTAGCCTCTTGGTTAGAGTTTCCATATCATATCACCGCGGATCGTAGTGTTCTACTCTATGGTTGGTAGACCTGGCCTTTTCGAGCGCACGATGCCAATCGACTTTCCGTATTTAATCACCGATGCCTCCGAAGCACTGCCCATATATGATGGGAACATCGAGTGATCAATGACGAGGTTCTTTGTCGTGTGTTGGGTGTGGATAGTCAGTCTTTAAAAGTAGTAATCGTTTTACAATGACTTCGATGGCTTTGCCAAGTTTTGCGTATGTCTGCCTATTGTCTACCTTTTCGTGTTCCCTTTGAGCGTGCCGGGAAAGGCTGGAAGAAACATCACGATGGTCAGAACATGATCTGGCGTGGAGGTATGAAGAAACTAGCTCCAGCTTTGACTTCGGTTGGTACAGCCCGTCTTCCAGGTTGGGATCAAAGAGATAAGGATTGTCTTTGGTTAGATACGCTAATGGATATGGCTCGGAATAGAATCCAGTAGCCCGCATGTGTGATCTACCTGTTGAAATTCGGTGACCCGTAAAATATGATTAAATAACACATTAATATCCGAAAGTGCACGGTGAAACACAAAACATTATCCATTTCAACTGTTTAACCTCCATTCACTGTGTTTAATGTCCCGATTTTCCCATGCGCTTTTATTGTTATTAGTGCCGTGGCGTGGGCACCATACTTTTCCGCAAGCCGGTAATATATACGTAAACGGCGAAGGATAGGTGTGACGCAAGAATTTCGCAGCGTCAAATGTCACCCACCAAGTCAGTATGAACGTCCGTGATAAGCAGATGATTCTTGTTTAGGGACTAGTTTATCTTATCAAGACCTAGGGTCAGAACGCAGGTTAGGCTCAAAACATCTCAGTATCAAATCGCCGAAGGATTGCCCACAACTTACTTCAATCTGTGGACCAGTCGCGAGCAGTTGGAAGCCTTCCTGGGCTTCCAAAGTCTTCTCGACTGGATCGTCTGTCAAACATAGACAGCGTAGTTGTGCTTCTTCCTGGTGGTGTCGACGTCCGTAGACAATAAATCGACCAATATAGGGAACAGACATCGATTCATGATAGACACGACTGGCCAGTTCAACCACTTCGGTAACATGAGGACAATCCACAAGCCACAATCTACAACGGAGAGAGCGTACAGATGTTGTCAATTACGTCCATATCACTATACATAGTGAATGAAAAACAGGGAAGTTCAATTGTAACGTAAGACCGGGTGAGGTAAACGTGAGCTATTTTTCCCGTTCCGGTCAGCAATTCCATGAACACTAGTAAACAATGTGGGAATCAGAAATTAAAGTGCAAATAAAAACGGTAAATAAGGTAGGTATTGAAAGAAACTAACGTACTAAAACAATGCTTCGCGTTAGCTACAGCAGCCGTTAACTCGAAGATCGCACCTAACGGATCTCATTTTCCTTCATCCAACTTTACTTTATTATTATGGCCGACTCCCCAGAGAGGATAATCCGGCTTCAATCCAAAAAAATGAGTTGACATTTCTCGGAAGCACTGCGGCACATTGGTACCAGTACAAGTAAAGATCGACCCCTCAAACCGGCAAAAATACTATTAGATTGAGACAGCACAATAATGCATGTGGACCGGGAAACGATTTTGAAGATTGAAAGATCGAATTCCGGATGCATATAGCAGATTTGTTCGTGACTGGATCACCGAACACAAAATTCGGATTTCACAATGCGAGCGGAACACCAGATCCAACAACATGCATCAAGAATCGATCCATCAACTAACAGACGAGGTTCGACGTACAGGTTGCGCCGCATCAGATAGGACAACGAGAATGAATGACGGTGTAGCTGGAGAGGGGGAACACGGAGCAAACATTTTGATGCAACAATCCTTGTGGTTGTTTTGATTTATTTCCTTGAATAAGACAGGTCAAGTGGGGGAAACCGGATAGGATTTCGGTGAAAAAATACGGAGCAAATCTGTAAAAGACTACCTCGTCAGGAGAATTCCCGTAACCATACAAGCGATGCTTCATTTAGATACAGGTGTGAACCCAGTGTTGACAAATCGTTACTAACAAGAGCGCCTCCTAAAGCCTCAGTATGGTCGAGAGTGGGTATCTAGGGTTGCGGCTAATCACTCTTCCCTTGCACCTTGCGAAATACTGCCGTACGACTAGGCGTCTTAAATAGCCTCTGCTGAAGAAGCCCTGCTCACTAAGTTCTCGTGACCGAGGTGTTTTCCCACCAAAGAGGGAGGACGAAAAGCTGACATCCGGGGATATAACCGGGTTGGTGGACAATCGGTAGTTCACCTAGGGGAGTTGGCCAAAAACCCTGATTCCAAACCAACCACGAGGAGACGTACGAACCACACACCTTCCCAATTGTAGCAGTCGACACCGGTTCGATTGAACATAGAAGTGTACTGGGCACCTTGGACGTTTGAGCCCGTCCAAAAGGCGTATGATCCGATGAACTGGACCTCGGCTCCCAATGGACTCCAGTTTTCACACACTGGCTCGCTGCCTTGCGGGTCAGGCTCTGGCTAGCCAAAGGCTCCGGTTGTGAATTCCTCAAGAAAATTCACCTGTTTTGGTCTGGTCATCCTGGCAGAATCCCGCCCACATGCAAATCATGGAATATCTTACTGTTTAATAAAGATTATTGTACCGCGTTTTGTTTGGCACACAGTCTGGATTCAGACGTGTGATATATATATATATATATATATATATAAAACAAAGTAGAGTGATTGTTTTCTTCTGACTTTCAGTTTCCATAACGAGCGCGACGGCCACATTTTCACGTTCTTCATCAAATACCATAAAAAATGGATTGTGATTGAATTTTCCACTTCTAAAATTCCAGGTTGCAGTAGGTTACATTCCTATCATTATCTCGCTAACCATTGCGGGGTTCTCCGCTCCAGATCCTCGGATTTGGGTTTCCGATTAGCGGAAGTGACCAGAGAGGTCCTCCTGACTAAGGGGATTCATTCGTTCTATAATTCGTCACACAAGAGCATGATCCACTGCTCCAGGCTGTAAGACTATGATAAAAACGTTAATCACGGCCGATAGGTAGGTTTGCATGAATGCTGGATACACGGCTTTTACAAGCATGCAGCAGCAAAAAGTCGATTTGAGATGAAACGGAATCGCATTCACCCTTCCCCATGATCACATCATGATGCCATTCAGATGCACGAACCCAGAAACGTACCTGGCAGATACAGTCGTAGTGAACGACACGGCATCATTGTGTGCGGAAAGCGGTGAACTGCCAGTGATATCCTCCCACACGGTCGGTGAAGTACCGCCACTGATTGAACAAAGCAAACGCAGACTGGGTGATCCAATCAACGAGCGTGATGCATTATCACTACTGGCTCCGCCGGTACCGCTTGCACCCACCGAGCTTTTTGGCAATGGCATCGTGATGACAATCGGCTTGTGAAATTTGCGACGTCTCGGTTCAATGGTGACAATCGGGGAGACAGAGACGCGTGCGCCCAAAAGACGTGAGACCAATTCCTGTTCGATACAATGCACTTGCAGTCCGACACGAATCTTTTTGTGCAACGCACCCTGGGGGAATTGGACTTGCACACTGGGCACAACCGCGGATGTTAGTTGTCCACCTTCGGGACCGATGAGAATGAGTTCTTGACGTACACGAGTGACCAAAGCAAAGTATTGGGGTAGATCGTAGGTGAGAATGCGATGTACAGCACGCTGACGTAGCTCATCCATGGTTCCAACCGAATCTGAGAAGGATGGTGAGGACGGAAAGAAAAACAGTGCAAAGAAGTGTTACAGAACCGATGAAGAGGGACTCTACAACAAATGGTTGATGGAGTGGTGTATCGGATTGAAATAAAATTTGTGGCCATTTAAATCATATATATATATATATATATATATATATATATAGAACATAAACAGGTGGAGCTACTGGAAACGACAATGCACAAGTCAAACGGAACGAATATTTTCTTCAGAACGCGTTGACCTTATGCAAATTTAACAAACGGATAGTTCATGTCGAACACGATGAATTTGGGCCCAGGAAAGACAAATTGGACTCAGTAGCAGCATTTTGTACACACGGTGTTTGTTCCTGCGAAAGCAAATCGAACTGAGTGATGTTTTTTCACCTGGGTTGGGTTGAGGTCTGACAATCAATAAATTGTACCGTAAACTGCTATTTGTCAAGTATGTGAACTAGAACCAAATCCATCTTGATAACGATTCGCGCACGCGCTCTCTCTCTCAAAAGCGTCGCACAGAAATGCATGCTTAATGGTTATTTAAACTGAAAACTCCCTTTTCGGCGACAGAATGTTTTTAAAAAAACTATACTGACCGGAGGGGATTTTCAACCGTAATGTGAATGTCACCGATGGTGATTTATGATTAGTGAGGTCACAGAAAAAGAAAAAAAATTGGTCCAGGAAAACGATGCCGAACGGAACATACCAGCACAATCTGTGAGGATAACAAACTGTAATCAGACCGGAGTATTCTGCGAATAATTAGCTTCGAACCAGAAGGTGGATTTTGTGCTCCGTAATATTATCCATGAAACTGATCACATGTCACATGATAATTTCATTTTCATTTAAGAACACCACCACCCGATTGGAAAACGGAGCTAGTCGCATTAACACACTACAAACGAAAATAGTAAGGCACTTGTCGGCCAAACATGGAACAAGACTGAGTCCGAATGATTAGATGGATATCGTTTGTCGTCCAAATCGAGCACAACAATTTCTCGAGCATCGGTCCTCCAGGGATCAAGATTTTGCAGTCAACTCTTCGTGGACAAAATGTCGTTCAGTTATATCCCCATCGCTTTGTAGAGCATTGACACCTTCCGAGTAGGTAAAACCATGGAGAATCTATCGGAACAGAAACCCCTAACATGAAAAACAACTTCACCAAAAGTAAAAACGAAAGATGCATGTACTTGTAGCATACCATGAAGTTACCTTAACGCTGGAAATACCCAGCTCGGGTTGATGTGCGTGATTAGGGAGGCGATTTGTGATTGATCTGTAAATTTGAGTGATATCCGATGCTATTACTGTTCTTAAGAGTAAAACCCACAAACGTTTATAAATTGTCCTTCCCGTACTCATTAATTTTCTAAAATGTTATGTTTCCGATCTTCAGTTAGTGATCACCAAGTTCCCGCGTGGTCGGCGACGGGAAATTCTAGATGTATGAGGGTTCCAAACGTAGCCCTTTTGAATCAAAAGCATCCCAAAACGCTACAACGGAGAATAATAACAAGAAAAGCGAGAAAAACAATAGAGCCACATACCGAAATAGCCATCGATCGAGTCCTGTACGGTCTGATCGTTTGCATCCAGAGGGTGCTCTTTCCACGTCTCACCGTTGTCCGATCGGAGAACAATGATTTCCCGATTTTTATTCGCCAGAAAAGCGTAGTGTGGAATTTCCAACACAATCGGTGAACTAAATCGGGTACCGACCGGACCTAATTCTAACATGCTATAGGCACAAAACAAATGCGAACAATAGAATGACAAATGCATAAAATGAGACACGCAAACGCCGATCACGATTGATATTTCATTATCATCGGTCAAAAGTAGAATACGTGTGATATGCTGATGATTCACAAATGGTAACTTGATCCTCAAGAATTCTATCTTCTGTGTTGAAAAGCGAACAGAAGTAGAGAGTACACAAGTACACCACCAATCAATGTGTACATCCCCTAACAGAGCAGGAGACTCCGATTGCCGTCATCAAAATCATCACATGAGGTACCTGAACAGTGGACATTATCTGTGTAAGTGCAATTTTCACGCTGAGCTCAAGCGAAACCGGCATGAACCACGAAAGTTCGACTTTCAACCGTCAACACATTGATAAACCGTGATTAATAATAACATTGTACCGATTGCTGAAGGTTAGAGTTCGTGTTCAAACGCTTACGCAGCTTCGTGAGAATAAATTTAACTTTTACTGTCTTACAAAAACCGAGGGCTGTGCACAAATAAGTTAGTTAACCGGTACTTGTGCATATCCAACAGCGCTAGTCTCGTTTTGGAAACCACTAACGGTGTACATCAGTGCTCCGCGCTTGATTCCCATTTTCTGTTTAATCATCCGATCAAATAATAAAAAGAATGGAGTGTCGTCGTTACCAGGATCAATGTGTATGATGTGAAACGAATCACTTTGCTGAACGGGATCAATATTGTTAGACAGCCAGACCCGGCTAAAACACATTAGGCATTGCTGTGATGCAATACACATGCAAAGATCTTACAAAACTATTACATGCTCGGGAAAAGAACACGTTATGGGTATGCGTGTTAGTCCGGGAGATTAATTTGAACCGAAGGGAAAGTGAGTGCGTACACTAGTGTGATACATGATTACATCATCAACGGATCACGTCATTAAGGCACTGAATCAGTAATGAAATTATGCAACAGGTTTACACCAAACCATATAAAGCTTCGGAACGGGTTATACTAGCCATGAAGAGTTGATTATTGATAAATGTGTGCGAAATGCTGGTGGTTACCGGATCGAATGAATGAGATAGATCAAAGCATATCTAGTCAGTTACACAAACGTACGCACAATGTTAAAAATTCAGCGGATTGCGAGCTAGTGTGTGATTGGGTTTAGCAATGCATCAGCAGATTAGGACAACAGAAACTGTTAAGCAATGCGGAATATCAAGTTAGTGTGCATAAATGTGTCACGAAAACAAAACCAACGAGCAGCTAACTGTTCCTAGAGTAAACGATGCACAAACCAATGTACAATGGCTACTTATTTTTTTCGTCAGAACTTCAACCTCTGGTGCTAGAGCTCGATTGGCGGTAAACAAACGAAAAAAGATGTGGCACATTCAACGATGGTACACGCAAAGCTATCAATGCCCTCTTTTTCTTCTTGGTGTCTTGGAGATCGAAACACCCATAGTGGTAAGATGAAGTACAACTAAACCAAACGGATTTTTGTTATGATTTCCCTAAACTGATTTATCCTAGAAAAGGTACAGCGGAGTGAGAGTGCGAAGTCCTATCAATCCCACGTCGGATGATGTGGTTGGAATGATACAAATACCATGATTCCCACCACGACCCGAGTACTAAAAACGGACAAGGTATCCATGATTGATGAAAACTGACAAGCAAGAGGGATCCAGGTGAGCGGAAAGCTATCGCCCAACGTACTGTTGGTGGACAGACGGTAATCGATGAGAAAAGTTGAAGTTAGATAGCCGTTATGATTTTTCCAAATATTGGCACAACTTGCGCACAGCACCTGAGAATCGCGGATTCAGGTGGTTTGCCGGTGGGTCTTTTGTGGATATTTCTTATCGCAGGGAACAGTGCTCAAATCCCCATGACTAACTTATATTAGCGCTCCTCACTACTTCTTGCTGCCCTACGGTTTTTTCTACAGAACAACACTTCCATAGGATTATAAATTTAACAAGATCATAGCATTTATATCGAAATATTCCGTTACTGGATGGGCCTGTATGCAAGTCAGATTGAAACCCAAAGGAAAACATTGGGGGTAGCAATCAAAGGACTTGAACACGAGAATGGAGATCAGGTGAAGAACTGAAGCACTTTTCATCGCATGGTTCATGTGCCACGGAAGAAACTTGACTCCAATTCCATATAAATGGCATGTATGTAGACTCTGCGTATTTGTGTTGAAGCGGAAAGAATAACGTACACAATCACTAGAAAAACTTTCATTAAGAAGCACCTTTAGGCGGTCATTATTTCAGTTTCAACACCTTCAGATTTTGGGTTGCATTCCAGGTTTATTGAGCAGGAATACGTAAATCTGCGGTCTTCTACTGGTAGTCACATCGTGGTGTGTGAGATAAATTTTTAAAAAATGAAAGCAAACCAGTCCAAGAAGTCAAACAAAAACTGGTTTATAACACTACACCATTGTGCCGGTACACCAGAAAAGATAAACAATGGAGTTTTGTCTTTTGTACTGCTATCCGACAGATGAGAGGTTCCGGGGTGGGGTGGGGGCTTGATTCGGTTGTTTGATTTCTATCTATCTGTGCCTTGGCCATTCAAAGACAACAGTATTAGGTGAAGAGGCGCCTTTTAAACGAAACCTTAGCTCAAAAGCGTTCGGGGCCATTCATTCGTGATGGGTTATTTGTCATACGGTACAATTTCACTAAATCATCGAATACTCTGTGTCTAATCTTTGTGAGAGTCCAATCAGATCTTATGTTTCCCTTTGACTGATGCAATTTTTTCTGTTCCAACTCACTCCTTTTGTTACATGCTATTGGGAACTGTTATTTTTGGATGTAGACGCACAGTACTTTTCTCCCATGTGTACATCCTCCAGCGGTTCAGCATCACGGTACATAATCTAACCCCAATCCAGATAGTTAGGTAGTTGGGTTGGACAATGCCAACCATCACTACCCTTAACTATACACTGTGTACAAGAGAAAGAGAGAGACTGTGTGCGATTTCACCGGATCAGACCAGTGTTGACTGTGCTCGTGGATGCAACCAGTAAAACAATCGGGTGGGATCGGTTGACAAGGTTGGAGAAACTACAATGGCACATTGAGAATAGTGCGTTTGAGTAAATGATGTGCGTGTCTGTAGGTAGGGGGGAGGGCTTTAGTATGGTTCACGGTGATAGGAAAAACCGAAGCATTAGTTCGGTGTTGCGTTCACGAGGATATTGAAAAGATAGGATGCAGATAGACATGCTACAAGGCAAACAACAGGCATGGATATCTGATAGCTGCCTTTACCGATATCGAAAGTCCATCATACCAGAAAAAAATCTCGTGTCTTGGCGATATCGGAGCCAGTGGATAAGATCATGTCAAAGACTGTGTCTCCTGCATTATTCAGAAGCACAAAAAATCTTGGTTGCACAATTTTTGCCAAGGCAGATTTCGCTGCATCGAAACTGGAAGAATACGGCAGAGAACTACCGGTTATATCGTCGAATAGAGTACATCATGTGACACATGTGTGCAACCTGATGTACGCTTCAACGNACAAAGCATTGCTTTTCGTCGAAGTGGTCGCAAAACGATGTTCGAAAAACAACGGGTTCGTAAGTCTTCAAAAGAACTTACAGTAATTAACTGTCATACAGATCAATGGTAGTACATATACACTCTCAGTTAGAAAAGTGCATATTTTTCTCTCCTGATACCCTATTATTTCTTCAGTCAATTGCGGAATCATTCATGTTCGTAACAATCTGCTCAGCCAAAAAACAGCGTATTCCTCCGCTACCCGTCGGAAGGGTTTCGTAGTCAAACTGAAATCAGCTGATTAAACGGAAAATTGAAATGTTTGACTTCGTGCTTTCCATGTTAGTCTTAACAACAGCGAGGTGTCAAAGCTGAACGAGGTCGATACTGCGGCACACCCAGCTACTTCGAAGAGCTTGTTCCTTCTGTGCTCCAATGGGGGAATTATCCGAACTCAGAAAAAAAACTGTACTTGATGAGTGGGCTCAAGCAATCATGCACGCAGTTTTATTGCCTCGGACAATTGGATTTCGCAGAAAACATAGAAAAAGGATATCCCTATGGTTAACCTATAGGTATTTTATTGTTTGCGGGGATGCTAACGCTGCGTAGGAGTGAAGCAATAAAAAAATGATCTAGGTCTGGTAAACAGATATTCATGGGAGGAATATTCAACGTCGAGTATCGGAAAGTGATTCAAATCGGGCGATTATTTCGAGGGCCTTCTCGATTGCGTGAGAAGACTGTGGCGTGGGCGAAGACAATATGTTTATTAAATCGCACTTCTAAATCAGTTTTTCAAACAATTCGTGACTGTTAGAAACATCTAAATTTATGTTGGATAAAGTTACTATTGCCGGTAACGGTTCTAAGTACACAGCTCATGATAACTTCGATCGTTGGTATCCCAACGATCCACATCGGAATATATAACTCCTTTCGTCGAGTGGAAAACATACAACATGAGTCCATTTTTCGGTGATGCGAGTACAGCCCGAATTACTTAGATCACATATTGAAGACATAGTGTTAAGTATACACAACGTATTAGAAACGGACAGCAAGAGAGATCGAAAAGAGATATTCGGGATTACAAAGCTCGCTAATTCGAGCTGTGTCCTATCGGTTTATTGTACAAAATAATGGACGCTGGATACCCAATAAGTTGCAGTACCAATGTGCTATATGCCACATATAAAAGAATGATACCAATCCGACAGGCTGTTTGAATTCGGTGATTACAAGAGCAGCAACTTAGTCATGGGTTTTTAAGTAAGCATCACGTTAAAGGAGAGTAAACGAGGACGGATAGGATGAACATATCGATAGGATACCTGCGGTTTTCGGCTGATGTGATGATGACCATCGAAAGAGAAATGGGGACGCCTCGGTATTCAGAGAGAAGAGTGAACGGGGTTACGCAGTCGACCCCACCGCAAACAATCATTCGTGAATTATCGATGAGCAATCAAACAGTTGTTGGTCCTCATACAACACACCTCTCCGGCTTAGATATATAAAGTAGGGGGGGGGGACCAGATATAGATCAGATTGAGCAAGGAAAGTTTTTTTTCACGTCGTCAAAATCCAATCGAGTTTTGATAGCGTACAACGCGCTGAGCACTACACACACAGTTCATGATCTCGAACACTGTTCGGAAAAATTATTACTCCAAGGCCATGCAAACCAAGCCCGGGAAGTCTGGGTCGATAATAACCGGTGACATTTTCCGCTGTGTGAAACGAAAATAACCTTCACTGAATCCGTAATATCAAGGTGGGTCTTGTTTTGCGTAGGCCGGTAAACGGACAGACAGAATGGAGAGAAAAAACAGCGTATCTATCAGACAGACAGGTACGCAGGCAAGCAGGCATCGTGTAAGCTAGTGAAATAGCAGAGACCAAAGTTGAATCCCCCACCAACCCTTCAAGTACCGTGACTTGGACCCATTTGGCCTGGTGAGGAGGGAAAAACAACAACAGCAGTAGGCGCCATCGAAAGCAAACAGATATGCGCTTATGACATAACTAGAGGTGCAATTAGGCAGGGGTGCCGCTCAACAATATGAATTGCCGTCAGGAGATGGTGAAGTAAAAAAGAGAACATCACGCTGAGATTTGTGACGACGAAGTAGAATTGAACAGATTTTCACAAATTAAAACACTGATAGTAGTTTTGGCTAAATGGTCACACCCTTTAAAAACCACGCGGTTTCCCTGAACAACGCTGAATAGTAACTAAAGGAGTTGGTGTACTCCCCACTGATTTCAGTGGTGATTATTATCACTACGGTGGAAAATATCCGAATCGATGAGGTGTGGCAAAGCCAGTGCTGCTCTGCAGTTCGCACTTGACTGGGAAACGGCTGGAGATGCGCCCGCGAAATGTAAAAGTCGAGTGACGCTGGCAACGTTTCTTCGGTCAAAGTTCAACGAGACTTCATGATCACTTTGTCCACACGCTCTGCATTACATGCAGTGGTGTAGTCAGTTAAGTAACGCGCTCTGCACTCTTTCGGTGGTCAGGGTGCCAAACACGCGAAGTGGACCTCTTAAACTCTGAAAACACTACGTGAGAACTATTTTTGGACGTCTGAGGTTACGCAGCGATTCTGTACAACCACGCTGTGAATATTGCTTGCTCATTCGAATTCCGGTTGGTCAGCCCCGATTCGCTTTGCAGTACACACACTATTGCGGGATAAACAACAGTTCGGAGCAAAAACCAGAATCAACAGGACTTACTGATTCCACACGGGAACCGGTGCCCTAAGTCCTGAGACTATGAGTGGTGAACCACATAAAGACACCGTGATTATCGCTTGATTCAGCCATGAAGCTGTTATCTCGGCTGACTGGTGCTATATATATATATATATATATATATATATATATATATAATCATCGGTACCTACGAGTTATT
>UZAN01041726.1:13237-23914 GCA_900618425.1 Echinostoma caproni
GGGTGAGACTATTGCAAATGAATAATCCTTTTAGTCACATAGGGGACGGGTAAATGGACGGATGCCACTAATACCTAGTCCCACTAAAACGTTCACTTCCGAAATGAAAATTTGATAAATGAATTTTCCGTCTGGATCTCGATAGCTTTTAATTAATTTTCATTGGAATAACTTCATTACCGCAGGGAAGTACTATCGCATAATAATAATTAGGAAGCTGAAGCATAGGAATGGAAATGGTTCAACTGAACAACTCCAAGTGATGGCGGATTCCAAGGAACATTACGTAATATTGTGGATTGGACTATTCCTGTGAGTTACACCTCCGGCACCGTAATTCTCTGTTTGTACATATCAAATACCATTTCTACCCTATCGGGTCAGCACTACATTAGCTCATTTTACGAGGGCAGTAAACCCGTTGCTGAATGAGGGTCATACACGCCAACCGGAAACAGATCAGGAAAAGAGTTTTCGGACAGAAAATGCAATACTCTGATTCGGTGCTGAGATCAAATATCGAGCTATGATCACACCATCATGGTACGAAAATTGAGAGCGTGAAACGGATGTGCACGTCCAGTCACAGACTTGGTCCTGATAGAGACTAGCACAGGGAAAAAGGTGATTGATCTGGGGTATCCAATTCACATGTGAACTGGGATGTTAGGAGCGAACCGGAACTTTCCAGTACCGATATTGTGTTCATCACGGTTTCATTTGAAACGAATCCCGAACCATGATAATCGTTCACCGTGTAAGTGAAATGGTAAATCAATAGCGATTGGATACTGATAGTGAAAAGTGAAAGGGGGGCTGGGGGAGGGGGAGTACGAGAACCTGGATCAACAAAGTGCTCGAGAAGCGTATGAATCAGATTGTCCAAATAAACCCTACTTACCGACATGCAAATCCATCACCATCGTTCATGGGTGGAGGGACAGGGACGCGAGCCGGATGTAACATCCGACAGACAATGCGAACTGGACCGCTGATAACGTTGGGCGGGATCAGGAAGCGTAGGTCGGGATGTCGTTGAGCTTGGATCAGACCACCACGGGCGTCGACCAGAAACGAGACAAGGAAACTGATGGGGGCGTGATGAAGAAGCACAAGTGGATAAAGAACAACAAATGTCACATGTCATGTCATCATCAACAACAACAAAAAATCATGCGAAAAGTTGCGTGTGGGTAATTACATATACTGAAACTGATAAATCCAAGTGGAAAAGTAGACCGAAGGCAGACAATACGTGTGACCTGAAGAAAAACTGTTGTAATTTGTGTATGGATTCGATTACAAACAGCCTGAAACCCCCCGGCGTTGTGATTCCCTTTTAAGTCGAATAGAAAGTGATGGGCAAGCGCCGCGAACCGGTGATCGATCACCGACAACTGTGGGAACTAATGCAACCGACTTCTCCAACAAGCACATTGGAGTGAATCGGATCAATAGAATAAAGAACTGACAGTGTCCTTGGCCTCAGGAGAGATACAGCGAAAGCACTGAGGAGCGCCCCCTGGTTCGCATGGATGAACCGCAAAACAATCCCACAACGGGGCGTCCCGAGAATCGATAGAGTTGTTTGAAAAAATGTTATCGAGAAGAGAAGAAGCAATATGCAGAGTACTGTTTATCAACCCAAATAAATAATCAGATGACCTAGCCTTATTCCTATCAGCGTGGCTATATTTAGGTGAAGGGCGAACGGAATTCACACGGAAAAAGTGTGGATGATGTAAGGACAGAGCACGGTGTTGCCGTAACAACGGAAGTTTCGTTGTTGTTGTTTTTGGTCGTGTAAGTCGCAGAGAAAACCGATGTGTAGTGTTGTATATGTACCGGAATCAGGCACTACGGAGCTGTTTTAACAGTAATGCCACAAAATGACGCCAGCACACTCACCCAGCGGTTACCGGTTTGCGAATAATGGTCACATTTTCCGATTCCAATTCCCAATCACCGCCAACCTGTGCAGCCTCCCCGTACATCCGAGTTTCCTCCTGAAATTGAACGAAGCATGTGCTTTGTATGGTAGTGAAATCAAACGACGATACAGTTTCAATGAACAAACAAAGATGATACGAACAAAATCTTCCGATCATTTACACTGCATGGTTAAGTACACTATAATGATAACACAAAAAGATGATTGACAAAGCTTAGTTAACAATCAGGCAACCGGATCACGCCAAAATGCTGGCTTGCAAGTAGAACTTACTCTGGGAATTGGACTGTGAACAGCGGATTCGACCACAGAGGTGATTTGCGGTGAAGCGATTTCGCTGGTATTTTCATCACCTATAATTTGTAACCAAGAGAATACAAAAGCACAATACACATGGATACATTAAGTCTATCTAAATTGTGGAAATGTGAAATTTCTCAATGCAAGATGCAACCAAGGGAACAGAACCGTAAATCCGTTCCAGCAAGTACAAGATCCCCCGACAAGGACAGTGATAAGGGAATGATAAAAAAGACGGACGCTAAAATGGAGTCGAGAACCAAAAGCACAGGGAAACAGTGAGCTAGGAACCACATATTTCGGGACACGAGTGTATCACAACTGGTGACAAGTTCCGACCAGTTGAACTTAATCTCATGCGGTCTTGACTCTAAGGAGAGGGGGGGGCAGTCATAAAACAAAAGAACCGCAAGTTTCATCGAAAGGCATACGCAGTAGCTGAGTGGCATGCGCGAGGTTGCGGCAAATTGATTGAGAAAATAACAAAAGAAACAGAAAACATATTTGGCTACAACGGAAACTTTAACGGTCCTCACCCAAAACATATACACACACAAACAAACAAACGTACATGTAAGCACAAAACACTGTGCAACATGAGCAGTACGGTTACGGTGACCGAACTATCACCGACCGAGTATGGTGTGCCCGGTCGCGTGGGGCGAGTGTGCCTGTGAGCGTAACACTTGCATACCGTGTGGTATTCTCAACATTTTGTTTGTTACATAATGTGAACAAACGCTGAGTGACCTATTACCACTGACGCACACAAACCGTTCTCATGCAGTAGAGCTAAGTCTGGGAAGGTCCACAGTTATCGGAAAGGTGCAAGATCGCCACACAGTCGTAGAGTTCATATAGAACTAACAATTTGGTGTGGACCAGCAGTACAGAACCAAATCACTGAGCGAGAGAAAGGGAAACACTGACAGGGAGGGAAAACAGAACCACGCACGACCTGTCCCCATGTGTTCAACATGGAGTACGGAAATGGGACAGGAGATAGGAGGACGTAAAATCCTTTCTCGCGACATGCAAGAGAACTGCAGTGGACACTATTCACTTCGCGAACAGATGGAAGTAGGACTGAAAAAAAATAGAGCGAAGACGCACACTATCTCAAGATCACTTAGAAGAACGGGTAAGTGTCAACAGTGATTCGATGGAGTTTGGTGGTGATGCAAACGCACGGATCCACACAAAAAAGAGGCGGGCGGGAGAGGGGGGTAAGACATTCACTACACTGGTGATGCAATAGACGAGAGTGTAAACAAATAACGAAGGGGGGCGGGGGTTGCGAGCAGAGAGAGAGACAGAGATGCAGATCAAGGAGTGAACAAGCATGCAGATACACTTTGGACACAGGCCCTACCGCGTTGATCCAATGGACGTTTAGCTAATAGTTCCTGAGGGCCTGGGAATACATATACGAAACAGTAATGAATCACAAGGTGGTAGATGCCGATAATCTTATGACAATCAATGAACACAAAATACTTGGTACAATGTTTACCACACATTCGATCAGAACAAATTTATATGCTTCTAGGAAGAGAAAGTGGAACAATATGAAAATGATAAAACGTTCGAACATCGAATGGTAACATTTGGCACGGGCTGAACACGAGCAGTTTCGAAAGAAGAAATTATTCGGATAGGGAATGCACAGTGCACGCGCGATAAGGAGAAAAAGAGAACAAAAAAAGAGTGATTTGTATTCTAATTCAGCCACATGCCCCCAAAAGCCTCATTATGGTCGGAGCCGGGTGTGTGTATGTCTTGGGTTTTGGCTAATCACCTTTCCCTTGCACCTCATGAAATAGTCCCATACGACCAAGCATCTCATACAGTCTCTGCTGAGGAAGCCCTACACAATGCCTTCCCCTGGCGGAGGTGTTTTCCCACCAAAGTGAGAGGACGAAATGCCGACATCCGGGGTTATAACAGCGTTGGTGGACCACTAGTAATTCACCTCGGAGAGTTGGCCAAAATCCCTGATTCCCAACTAATCAAGATGAGGCGCACGAACCACACTCACACCTTCCCGGTTGTGGCAGTGGTCACCAGTTCCATTGGACATAGAGGTGTATTGAGTACCTTGGATGTTTGACAAACTCAAAAGGGCGTATGATCAGATGAACAAGACATCGACTCCCAATGGATTGCGGTTTCACACACCGGCCCGCTGCCTTGCGAGTAAGGCTGTAGCTAATCGAAGGCTCCGATTGCGGATTCCTCAAGAAAATTCAGCTGCCTTGACCCGGGCAACCTGGCAGTATTCCGCCCACATGCAAATCATGGAACATTTATCTTTTTAGAAAGATTCTTGTACCATGATTTGTTTGGCACACAGTCTAACGTCAGACGTATGTGAAATATATATATTATAATTCAGCTATATATTCGACCCGCATGAAGTTCGAGCGGAAAAAGGGTTGACCAAAAGATAGTCACAGAGTTCGTCTATGAAGGCACCGCATGGCCAAAGTAAGAAGCGTCGGTGATCTCAAGGAAGCTAAGGGGGCTTTAAACATGCACTCTGGTATCAATGTACCAAATTTCGACATAAGCGGAAGAGATGCAATCGTTTTTTCTATGCCCATCTCAATTACTAATATGAGAGTTCAAAGAAAGCTTGTCTAGAATTCAGAACCTGATTTGGAATGTGACCCGATGTCTGGGATTAGTGCCCTGCCACTTTGGTGGTACACAGCTTTGCTTTCGTCCGGTTTAATACTACGCCTTACCTAGAAGGGCCTTATGTGGTTCACCACTCCAAGTCCCGGGGCATAGGTTGCCGGTTTCTATCACTGAACATCAGGTCTTTGTGACAATGGGGTTTACCTGATCGGCTGTTCATCACACTAAGGTGTGTCATAAAAAACATTTATGCCACAACAAACCATAATTTCTTTGCCGTCATGGTGACACGATACCTCTGGAAGATAGGAATTTCAGCGGCTGTCTCGAAGTAGCATACAGCTAAAGTTGAAAAAAAATTCAGCACATCCATGAATGGAAATTTAATGAAACTCATAACTGGAGTGCAGTCGATAATTTGCTTCCTACATTTAAGAGCAATTTATGTTCATGTTGAACATCGGGACAGGATTGTGTCGCTCATCGATCCACATATGAAACTGTTCATCATGCTCATTTCAGTATCTCGTTCCCATGGGATTATTGACCTAGAATATTGTCTGTTGAATGCGACTACTATGGTGGCCTTGACAAACAAAAACGAGGTGGGACGAAAAATGTATGCGGAAAATAGAACCAAGATTTGTGATATATTAGCACACGCACATAGCCATCCGCAAATATGATGGCGTTGTACGCAAAAGTGCAACACTGAGAGCAGAGCAAACAACGCCACTGGTGATCACCAGTGAAATAGGGAAGTGAATATGGTCGATCACATGATCACGCCAAGCACACGAACACCCGTGTGAGTAAACACGGACCCAAGACAGTTTACTACTACTTATTCTGGACACCGTTGTCCGTATGATTCTGAAACCCGGAAACCGGAAGAGAGTATTGGATATCCAAGGCTAACGGAAAGCGCACATGATTAAGCTAGATCATTCGAACAAACAGATGCTAATCAATGTGCTAAAGGTGACTGACGACAGATCGAGGCAAAGAAGGAAAACTGTGCACACAAATACATTAGGTCAAAAGGATCGTACGATAAACTCAGTTCAGTTCTGACAACCATTAACCATGCGCTTTCGTGCGCCGGTTTTGGTTACTGTCTTTTGGTCGCCCATTTGGAAAAGAACACAGAAGAAACATTGGAATGTTGACAGCGGATTCAAGGAGAAGATAGAGAATAATTCACATAGACTGATGTTGCAACAATAATGAGTAGATGCATGAGCGTCACTGTTTGAAACACCTAGCCATATTGCCCAGTGTCCCTAACCAGCGGCGACCATGATCTCGGGGTCCCCAGCCAGGGGGCCTAACGGGACCTATGTGACCTACATGACCCAGTCTCCTGATTAGGGTTTTCATACCCTCTTACCAGGTCCTCGTTTGACCGCCCTTGGCCTTTTTTCATCCGCTACCTGCATCGGCAAACATCGCTCGATTTGGCAACCTATCTGGTGACGTGTGTAACACATGCCCCAATGAGCGTAATCTACGAAGGTCGACTACCTGCTCCAGTGGACGACCGCGGTGTTCGAACGCCGACAATCTGTTTTTATCGTGCTCCTGTACTGGCCAAGTCTCTGCTGCTGCAGCATATACTCGACCCGTCACAGGCAGCCAGTTTTCGCGACGGCGCCACAGATGTCTTCAAGTTAGAAAAGGCCAACCGAGCCTTTTGTAAACGCGCGGGCTTGTCACCTGTGACGCGTCCGCCAGGTGAAATATAGCTGCCCAGATAGCAGAATTTGTCCACTTCCCCCACAACTTATCCAGTCAAGATGAGGTTGGGGGCTGGACCAACCTAATCTGATATTAACATTTTACACTTTGAAGGTGCGAAACGCATACTGACATAGCGACACTAGCACAAAAAAACTATTTAGAAAAGCTTGCAAATTATCTGCATCTTCACTTAGTTGCACAATGTCGTCTGCATACTCTAGATCAAACAGTCTGCCATCCCGGAGTAAATCGATACTGCTATCTTCGTAGGAGGATAGGGCTGTTTCAATAATCAAATCGATCACAAAGTTAAATAGAAACGGAGAGAAGACAACCCTGACGAACACCATTTTCTGTGGTTAATTAGGGTGAAAAAGTGCCGTAAGCTAGGACTCGGCTTCGGCTATTATTGTACAGGGATTGTAATATTGAAATAAACTTCTCGGGCATACCCTTTAGAGCGAGGGAGCGCCAGAGTGTAGAGTGGTCGACCGAGTCGAAAGCCGTTGTATGATAAAGTAATGACTGGAGACAATAGTAACGCGTACGATCAGTTAGAACTGCTACAGACAACATGTGGAGACAGAACTGATGAACAGCCGAACGCGTCCCGGATGCAGTCCATTTCGATTTGTACCATTAGAGGTTACGGATTATAGAACGGCCGTTGATGGTATCAAATGGTTCGGCAAGGCATCGAGAATCGGGAAAACAATTATGTACTGTCACTCCCAGCTGGCTTGGAAAAAAAACTAGTTTTGCCGCATTTCGGACACGAATGCACGAATGGGTGAACAGTAAATCAGCAAGGAAATTAGCAAAAGTCACTACCCGACCGTCAACCGACAGAAAACGATCAGAGATTCTATACATAACGCTTGGCAATTTCGCACTAGATTAGCAGTCATATATCAACCCAATCCAAATGGAACGTACCGACGTTCTCATATTCACGAGTGTCTGAGAATAGACACCCGAGGATCACTTAGTCAGCTGATCGAAGGCGTTCTGCACACGATTGTGTGATATACAGGCTGAAAACATTTGAGCAAACGGTGGTCACATGATAATAGGGCATGCAAGTAAGCACTCACACATTCCAATCGTGTCTGTCGGAATCGGGTCACCGATCTATCTGGTGTTCTCAGGCAGGTGCCCATCGATGGAGGAAACGTGAGCTCGCTTTGGAAGCTCAAGTTGTGGCTGTTTTCGAGGATTATTATCACGATTAGTATTAAAGGATTGTAGCAAGGCGAGACCGAATGCTTTCAGCGAGAGTGCCGTTGGAATTCGGTGGATATTTGGTTCTTTTTTGAGCAATGAGAGGAGGGGGCAGCTTGGGGAACTAAGGCAACCGGCAGGCAGTGCACTATCCATGACTCAAGGTTTATGGGGCCGTCATGAGATGATTGCTTTGAGTTTCACGATCAGAGCAAACGAAGCTGTTCGTGCGAAGCCTATCGACTGGTTAACTATTCACCGATATGAATAAGGAAATCGAAAACAATCTCCAGACTGATTTGATTGCTGTCTCACGACCGGTGTAGGGTATACAAATACGATAATCAAAGTAACTGAAATCTGTCAGCCTCACTCGATTCCACGATGTATATGCACTGCAGACTGTTTCCTTACCCTATTTTTCGCATAGTGAAACGCATCCGCAACCTCTTCGATAACCGAGACACTCAGACTGATCAAACTCGGTCTAATGAATAACGCTGATCAACTGTGACGGTCTGAGTCTGTCCATCACAGAATCGTGTGAAAAAACGCTGTCGACCACCAGTGATTGAATGATTATCGTTGGGCGTTCATTCTAAGACTTACGGTACCGAATTGTCGTCCTAATAATAATGACCACCGGAGATAAATTCAACATGAATCAACAACAACAATAACCTCAATCGGCACATAAGGGCTGAAATCAATCGGAACGTGCGCAGATACACTTTGAGAATTTATATGACAGTTGAATCACGCCGAGGGCCAATGAGACGCACAGAAGATGGTCCGTTCAGATAAACAATCAGCATGGTGACTAAGCAAGCGGCTGCGAAACAGACAGGTCGATTGATCTGGTCCGCTTCGGACACACAGGGTAGTCGGCGCATACAGACGAGCGCGCAGTCTGTGAAAAGTCTCGGGTGTAAAGCGATAAAAAAGACCGGGTGTGATTACACCAACCGGGAACGTTGTGATATTGAAATCAGGTCAATAGAGAGTCGGTGAAAGAGAAATGATTCGAACAATTAAAAACCGCATGTTTGGGTGTTGCAAAAAGAGAAACAAAACAATACAAATCAACCCAAAGGTGGTGGTTATACAGAAACGATTATTTTCTCGGGCAAGGTATATCATGAAATGCCAAACAGCGCCTACGGAGAACGGCAATGAAACACTTACTCAGTGTTGAGCGCATATACTCCAACTGACCCCAAATATCATCATTTTCACCGACGGACAAATAGGTTGTATCAACACCCATACTGAAGGTGCCCGTGCGACCTGTTCAAACAAACAAAGGAAAAAAACAGAACGAGTTAATGAGAACACAAAAACTAACACATTCACAGAAGAAAATTGGTCAAAAGACTCCACTAACTCTGGTCTCAAGTTGACCTAGATAGTAAATCTAACAGTGACCTTTACCGTGCGATGATGACATCAGAAATTGTGACGAATTTGACCACGCTGAGGTCAACAGAACTCCACAAACATAATTCACGAGCCTTACCCCCAGCTCCTCCCAGTCAGTAGTATAGAACCTTTCATCGTTTTATTTACTTGAGTAACTTGTTTCTAATTTACCGACCAACCGTCATTTCAACTTATTTCATACTGCAAAGATGCATGTAACCGTAAATGCTTAAAGAGGAAGTTACTAAAATAATCATCTCCACTTCGAAATCGTTTTTGTTTTCTGACAATCATGAGAGGCATTTTAACCCCGACGAACAGAACTGGGTTTCTATATCTGATCAAAAACGAATAAGAGATGCAACTGACGAAATATGTATTACGATCAATCCACAAGAGTGACAGATTGAGCCAGTTTAGACAATGGGAAAACGCAGTAAAAGAGGCAAACATAGCCCAATAAACTTCAGCAATTTGTTGCAGACTTGTTGTCATGCGTTGAACGAATGTTCGACTAGCCATTTGCAATAAATTACTCCCGAAGCTGTTGATAGCTTAATCGCAAACCAACTTCAATCAGCAGTGAGATAAGCATAACTCTATATGGATACCAATGATGAAAAACTAAAACACTACAAAGCACACATCTACTTCAGGGTTTCATTTCAATTGGCCAAAACTTAACTTCATATTTCAGTAGATTAGACGCTGAGTGTGAGCAAGGAGTTTATTTCCCATGGAACTGTAAGTTCGTAGGTGGATTTTATCACGTCACTAGAAACAGCGTGCTGCAGTTAGTAAGGTTCCATATTCGAACCCTGATGTTGATGCCACGCCGGTTCACTATCACCCGGTTAAACACACCTTTAACCGCTGAGGTTTTGCGAAGTATTTGTTACTGAAAATGCCAGGGGCTTGGGTCACTGGTTCCAAAGCGTCAACAGTGGGACGCTGGGACTACATGGTGCAAACTTTCAACAGTTAACCACCTTAACCATAATAAAAATAACAATTTAAACTACATCAATCTGATCATAAGACATACTATTCAGATGTTTGCTGGTAACCAAGTCCACGGCTTGAGCGAATAGAAAACCGTTTCAAATCATTACGCGAAATGTCCAAGAGCCAGACGAGATTTTGCCCAAAAACAGATCTCTTCACAACTGACGATTACGCGTGTATCAAAGAGACATTAGTTGGGAGAAGGTTAACAACAGACAAAAAGACTTGGATTTGTAGACCGATAATGGTGCTTTCTGTTTCTTTGGAAAAGGATCCGATTCCGGTTTCACGAAAGCATTACCGGTTAGCCCAACTTGAATAATATACGCGTCATATCAGTATCAACGCTGATTGAGTTTCATGAAATCAGCTTAAGAACTAAACCAAGGACCCACGCGGAA
>UZAN01041726.1:23944-43755 GCA_900618425.1 Echinostoma caproni
GTCACGTGTAAACACCCACTAGAACGGACGGAGACGATTAAACACTCCGAGATGCAAAAATAACGAATCGATCGTGATCCGAGAAGAGGGCGAACGATGGAATACCAAAAGGTTTTCAGTTTTTACAACCATTAACCATGAATTTTCGTGAGCCGGTTCTGGTTACTGTCTTTTGGACGCCCATTTGAGTAAAACAGGCAAAATGAAGATTGGAACGTTGACAGAAAACAAAAGCATTTGTATAGACTGATGTTACAAGAATAATGAGCAGATGCATGAACGCCAGTATTTGCGACAGCCATATCGTTCATTGTCTCTAACCATCAGCGACCATGATCTCGCGGTCTCCAGCCAGGGAGCCTAACGGGGCCTATGTGACCTAGTCTCCTGGTTAGANGCTTTTTCCAAAGTATGATGTATGTGTGGCATCCACCTTAATGACATTTGCTCAAAGGAAGATCCCCTCCCCTCTCCCAAGTGCCCTATCGTAGCTTTTTGACCGCCTACTTCGTTAAACAATAAAGTATGGTGTAAAATCGGATGTGTGCACACAGTCGTGAATACAGACAAAGCAGTACAGACAGGTCTACGAACGCTCCACTAAAGCAATAATGCGGGGATCGGTCGGTGAGAACAGAAGCAATTACAACTCTGAAAACAATGAGTAGTTATTTCGTTTAACTTGTAGGTAAGCTGTACCGGTTCCCGATGGGGAAAGAATCTTGAATCCCAACTGGTTACAGAATAAAAAGCCTCGATATTAGTATTACCAGAAGTAAGACTATGAATATTACCCATAGCGAATCGGAAACAGCCAACCGGTAACGGTCTTATCATTTCCGCATTTATGTGTCGCATCGTCTTTGCATGCACGTCTAATTCACCCCAGCAGCGTTTATGGGTCACTCCACATACGAGATGGGTAAATGCTTTGTTCCAACCGAACAAAAGAAGACACGACCTCACCTGAGGATTCGGATCCGTTCATGCACCCACTCACCTACTATCTGCTTCTGACACCCCATTGATCCATTAGATGTAAGATCACGACATCCCGCGCGAGTGCTCACTGTCCCACCTTAGTTTTCCCCATGATGCGCTCTACGCGCGTCCCAAAGTTTGGACCCTATATCACGAACCGCCGCACTGTGCTTGCATTCATTCACCTTTCATAGTTTACGCATTTCACCGATAGTTTTACGCTGCTGTCAGCCCCCGCTACCGTTCGGCCCAATGCTGCGGTATATTGATCGTATTTCATTACATTCTGTAATAGAGGCGGTTTGGTGACAGCTTTGAACGAGAGATCATCAACTGCCAGTCTCTATTCTTATATAGCTGCTCATTGCTGAAGGATAATCGTGGGCGCAGATTAAATTCACTGATGTTTGCTAGTCTTTAATTGTTAAATGCCGGAGATTGTCTAGCACGGCGGATTCTACAGTGATTGATCTCATTTGGAGAATTAAACGAATTTCACAGATTGCTTTCCGGATCAATATTGGCATGAATAATTAAAGGTAAGCAGTAAAAATAGTACAGTTGAGTTCAATCGTGCGAACGGAACAGGTTTGAACATCAGACGATTCATACGTGCCTCATAAGGGGCTCCAGATTGATTATAGGGTAACACACAATACCGCGATTGGAGCTTACTTTTTTGGTCTCCGTAAGAGGCACCGGAAGCCAAACTCTCGTCCGTTTTCGGTTTAGTCCGAGGCGTTTTCCGAGGAGTGATCGGGGATGGAGCTTCAATCGGTGAGAGAGAGAAGTGCAAATATTAGTCCAATCGTTATTGCGGGAAAGAAAGCAGTAGGGAAAACGCTGACAAGAGATAAGTGAAACGATGAAAGAAATTTAGCACGAAAGACGACGAAGATAAAACCATTGCCATAGAGAAAAACAAGCAAATTACTTCGACCGTGACAGACTCTGCAACAGTGTAGAAGATAATACCAACAAGATTTATCACTCCGAGAGTTTACGCAATATCCAAGATACATAAAGCCGGACATTCATACACGGCCCATTCTGGATATGCCGGTTCACCCGACCACTTGATCGCCTGTTGGTTAGCCGAACTACTCGAACCTATCAGGTGGAAGTTGTCAACACACAGGTTTCTGGGCTCAATAAAGATTTGTTGACGCAGTTCGAGAAGTGAACATGACAAGTCAGAAGATGCTGTCATTAGACATGACCTCTTTGTTCAACAATGTTCCTCTCGCAGTAATGATAGGCTACATTTGCGAATTCCTTAATAATAAGGCTATCAACTTAGGCATAGCAGTCTATGTGTGTAGAGAAATTCTTACGTTTTGCAACGCAGATGCACAATCCCAGTTAGATGGTACCAGTTATGGTCAGCAGAATGACAAAGCTGTGTTTTCCGTTTGGACCACTACTCTCAGATATATTCAGCGCCAAGATTGAGAGTAGTACCCTAACACCTATCATTACACAGATGAACAAGCACTACTTGGATGATACATCCTGTTTGGTACCCTCAAACAGATGTGGACGAGATTCTGTGAAGGTTCATTGAATCTCATCCGAATCTCCAGTTTAGCATGGAACTAGAGAATGCTGGTTCAGTCCCGTTTTTGAATGTGCTTGTACGAAGGAATGGACAATACACTCATTATCAGAGCTTTGCGCCGCTGCAACAGAAAAGAAACTTTGTGTGCTGTCTGGTCCGTGGAGCCCGAAAAATCTGCCGCACCAGTAAGCACTCAGGTGAACTGTTTCTGATAGACAATAAATAAAGGGAAAACGACCAGCCAGAAAGCTTCATCAAATGGAACAGTAAGATTGATTCTCAGCCCCTTCGGGTTCAACCGTCCCTCGGAAGTGTTTACGCAAAGATTGATATGGAAATAGATTAGCTGAAACGTTAACTCGTCCACGATCCCACGCCATCGAAAAACGCAATCTGAAGCTAAGTTCTGTCCTTACTGTAATAAGAAGCCTATGCTACAGTTGCAACCCAAAGAAAAATTACCTAGTCAGTCTATCTCATGTTGTGTGTACGCTTATTCGTGCTCCTGTTGAGCGGAATACGCAGGAAGGACCACTAGGCGATTGTCAGAGAGGATTCAAGAACATTGTCTAGGTTGGATATCAAAAGGGATCAATAAAAATGCGATAGTGCCATCCTAGCCCAGAATGCATTCAAGGTCATCTACTGGATGACGTATAATCGGTCTAAAGGATGAGACATAGAATCCTGTCCACAGCCGAAGTGATTGCGATCAGGTTAGACTAACCATTAATGTGATCGCAGACACTGTTGTTCTGGCCTAAGGTTAATGAGAAGGTGGAACAGGCACACGAGTTTGACTCATGTGGACACAGTCCCCAACATCAACCAACACAATAACTGTATGAATACTTACACTACACTACTACACTCACTAAATGTGGTGTCTACATGTCCGACGGTGTACTTTACTGGCTTGACGAAGAGATCTTTGCCACTTTCGGACTTCTCTGGGGGATGCGATTACCGAATCCCATGAGGTCAGTCTTCTCAGGCACTCGAACTGCACCATATA
Source organism: Echinostoma caproni (assembly GCA_900618425.1). Taxonomy (NCBI): domain Eukaryota; kingdom Metazoa; phylum Platyhelminthes; class Trematoda; order Plagiorchiida; family Echinostomatidae; genus Echinostoma; species Echinostoma caproni. The sequence continues at coordinate 27,499 of UZAN01041726.1, forward strand.
AGAAGACAGTTTTGGAAACCAGCAATTGGGGAAAACATAGCGTTCTTATGCGCACAATGAAAACTCTAGTGTGATTCAGTTCGTCAAAACAAAGGCACAACAACAGACAAATCATCAACAAAAGGGAATGAGTGCGGTCGGGAACGGTAAGCACAAAAACTAAGAAGGAAATGTGTAATGTGCGAACCCGATTCGACTTTGATGTGCATAGACTGATGACATACTGGAGACGTCTTCGGAGAATCCGATGAAACCACTGAGTACCTTTGGTCGGGATCACGTGATCTGGACACCAGCAGCTGAACAAAATTCGACCCTCCGCAAAGGGTGGTTCTCGCGCAACAGTTCCGCTAAAGATGAACTTGGACGGAGTGCATGCACTCGGTGCTTGCACTGCTAACAACCGAGATCAGTGCATCATCACCAAGCCGTACCCCTATGACTAAAAATTCAGACGGAGGGGTCAGTGGTGTAGACAAGCCTCGAGCAGTTCGCAATGGTGTGATAAATGAACACGAGAGATTGAGAGAAAAAACCCGCTGCCATCCGGTGTAACTATAGCGGTTAGACCAAAGGTAAATAAAGCTCATTCTAACCATTTCAAGGACAGAATGATTGATTCATCCGACGTTGTAGTTTGATGAAAACACAACTGCAGTAAGCAGATCTGATACAAAACGAATACCGACAAAACCGAAGTGTTGCAATGAAATTGGATGACTTCGGAGTAGGACCTACACGTGCGTGGATGAAAGAACAGGGCAAACGTGTTTGGTGTGTGTGTAAAATAGATATCCAACAGAAGACGGACAACTAAAAGTGATCATCATGAAAACAAGTCCGTTTCCGTGGGAGACAGGAGAGCGGGCCCGGAGTGAGATAAGGATACATACTGGAGTGATTCAATTACGCATCACACGGATAAATCCGATTGTGATACTCCATCTCATCCGAAAGGATAGAAATCAACAAGTCAAAACCTGGGGAAGAGGGAAATTTAGAAAGAAAAAAGCAGTAGGAAATTCCTTGGAGGGAGAAGAAAAAAGAGGTAACACGAGGCAATGAACGAACACGTTTAAAAAAAACGGTCTGGAACATCTCTGATGACTCAATAACTGAGAGATAGATGATAAAAGTAGTTGGGAGCAAACTGTTACAGTGAATCACGACAATCTGTGTTGACGAAATAAAACGGAGTAGATGTTGGTAAACGCGGAGATAGATACCGGGTTGCGGTCCAAACACAACCGTGCTAGTCAGAAAGTGATTGGAGGCAACGGGATTACACATTCGTGCGGTTTCATGACAGCAGCCGAATCGCGACACAGAGACGTGTCCAAGCAAGTGAACGTAGACACAACAATCATTAAATGAGTGAACAAGCTACTGTATTCCGACAGACCACTCTGGGAGCGATTAGTTAGGCACACTGTGCGTTTTTTTAGTTGCCTCACTGTCGTTTCTGGGCGATCATGCACAATTCATGCGAACGGGGAATATAAAGAGTGAGCGAGTGAGACAAAGAATAACAATCAGAATAGTAACAGCCGGACGAGGGGTAAAAACATGCTGAATGCAGATCGGCAAATCGGAGGGAACTCAATCACAACAAATAGAATCGCACTTTGACGAGCGATGTGACGGGATATTCTGTTCTATTTAATTCCTTTTATTGAACATACAGTGATGCAATTTTCGGGAATGGGAAACGGCCAATCCAAGGGCTACCATAAGACAGCCTATGGGGGAATTTCGAAGATGGTGATGATGGGACTCAAACACCCGTCATCCGGGGTGCTAATTTGATCACCTTAACCACCGAGCGAAAACCACGGGATTTAAACATTCCAGTGGCACGGAGGAATGACTCCATCTTGTTCTCGGAATTGTCTACGGACTGGAACATGTTGCAGTTGACAAGAAAATGTATCCAATCGATAGAAAAAACATTATACCGTGTGGAATACCATGCAGAGTTAGGAATATCAAAAAGCACTATACCCAGATTGCAAAGGTACAAAACCCGAAAGTGATATCCAATGCCTGTAACCCAAGATTGTATCAAGCGAAACAGCATCGTCCGAATAATTTTGTTTATAGAAAAGTTGTGCAAACGTGAAAGCAGACAAAACCGATAAAGATCACTGAGTGAACAATGAAGAATAAAGCATGCAGATGGAATAGAGATAAACTATTCGATGAAAAGCCCGACAAACGCACACTCATTCCCCCTACTCAGTGAATATAGACCAGATATGAATGAATATTCCCACGATCCATAAACGTTTACCAATTAATTATTTCAAGCGATGTGAATTGTAAAGGGGGGGGGTGAAGAGTGGACAGCAATGACTTTAAAAGAAAACAGAAATATAAATGTTCGGCAAATATTTTCCGGTCGTCAAATGAAGAACTTGGTGATCATTCGGATTGGATTCTGTCACTGGCAGATTTACAGTGAACGAGAATGTAGCATGCAAATTGATGTTCCAACTAGATCGCAATATGCCCCCCAAAAAGAATTGGCATTTCGTACTTGTCTGATGTGAATTGTGCGTACGGAATGCAGGCTTCCGGTAATGCCTAGAGTGCTTGTATTCCGGACGTCAGAAATACATAAACTCACAGATTTCAAAAAAAAGAAAATGTTCGCATAACAGAAGAGGGGGGTATTTTAAGAATCCTGAAATTTACCTTGAACATCGACCCATGAACAAGCAAAACCAGATTTTCTAACTTTATCATATCCCGAACCGGTAAAATGGTCAAGGAGAAAGGGGAATCGAATCACTGAGAAGCATGCACGTGAGTTTTCACATCCAAAATCAAACCAATGAGTCGTAATTCATTCACTCTGACTTCATAGAAATTATTTTATCAACTGAGTTTTCAAGGGTCGACCACAGAACACGTCGGTATCACTTGATGTTATTCCTATCATTAACAGCACACAAGTATCAAGCAGCTGAAGAAACAAACAGAGGAGTGCACAAACAAAGACAGAGGAACGGATACGAGACCGAGAGAAGTGACAACAAGATTAATGTTGAACGAAAACCTCATCTTAGGCCACATACCAACCCGACTAGTAGAACAACCTGCTTAAACGCACTGCTGTTTCAGTTGGTAAAACTATCAAACACAAAACACCTCCAGTTTTGGTCGACTGGAAAACAATACGTGGACTCACAAATAAATGCAGATTGTTTGACTGCGGGGTGTGATCAGACATGACAGACAGTGCAGTAAGGGTAAGAACGATTCTACAAAGAATTATTGTTACGCGGATCAACCTCAACTAGATTAATGGACTAGTTAATGTGCCAAAACATGAAGCGGGTCGTCGTGATAAGAAATACCGATGGTGGATAAAAACGAAAACCGTTCACATACGATATTAGCTTGCAGTGAAAACCAGGTATTTCTTTATCAAACAGTTCCAAGTAGTAGTAGGCGGGGTGAGAAGGTAGCATGGTTCCACTGCTTTCCTTTTTGACATTTTATACAATCGCTCGCTCTGTTAGAAAAATGCTAGACTGCGTTGAACGCAAAACGCAGAGTAGGAAAATTTTCAAAAAATCCATATAGTTCAACCTTGAAGCATGACCTTAGTTTAATTAATGTGGTTCATTCTAATTAACCCAAATGATAAGTCAGTATATTTACGTTGGCATAAGTGCATTCCGAGACATCTATGAAAAGAACGATTTATCAAGTCGATAAAATTAGATGATAGATAGATCGAAACTAAATTCACTGTTGTTTGATACTATTCCATTACCTGGTTAATTTATTAACGCTGCTACTAGAAGGGTGTTCACCTAATACACTTGTTAGAGAGTTCGATTTTCTTCTCAATGAATACCATTGAGGAAAATGATCATTATGCAAACCAATCTTTCTCACAGAATCGGAACCTAGTTCCATGGGTCAGAGTGAAAAATTAATTAGGTTTCTGGATAAAACCAGGAAGCTCGAGTGTTACAGAATCTGATGAAACACGGACTGCATCTTAGGATTTTCGTTACAGGAATCCGATCCAAAACATTACATCACGAGAAGTGGATACTTCCACTAGCAGACGCAGTAGAGTTCCCTTGGCACGACGTTTCAAACATTAGTTATGCACAGGTGCATGGGTCGGATCTTAGGACAAGTGCCTGATCTGAACAAACTGATTTAATTGGAACAAAGGTTGGGCATACTTTCGTATATTTCGCTTTTGATGAACATCACCAGTTGAAGTGTGCAACAAGTGAAGAAAACAATCAAGCTTATAGTTTTGAAACCTGATGAAGAAGTCTCTTGACCAGTGAACTGATCCGGTTAAGTGGCTTCCAGTTGTTTGATTGAAATGAAACGCAAACTGTCCAAATGTTGATGCTTATCTCTCTTACATTATTCACTCAAACTTCTGTTCCCCGATTTCACAAGCACGATAATCTCTGTGAACACTTCGTTTCTAGTCAGTTTTCCACGCAATGCTAGCACAGACGATGACTGGAACAAAAGCACTATTAGAAAAGATGAAAAGACAATGAAATCAAATCGATATTGGATTATGGTCAATCTTTAAAGGGCCAGTGAACAACGCCTCTTAAAGCCTCGGTATGGTCGGGGGTGGATGTCTTCGGTTGCGGCTAATCACCCATCCCTTGCATCTCGCGAAACGCTTCCACATGACCAAGCGTCTTAAATAGCTCTGCTGAGGAAGCCCTATTCACTGCCTTCTCGCGGCGGTGTTCCCCACCATACCCTGATTCCAAACCAACCAAAGTGAGGCGCACGAACCAGTTGTCGCAATGGTCACCGGCTCGATTGGACATCGAGGTGTATTGAGAACTTGGACGTTGGACCCTGTCCAAAATACGTATGATCCGATGAACTGGACCTCGGCTCCCAATGGACTCCAGTTTTCAAACAGCGGCCCGCTGCCTTGCGGGTCAAGCTCTGGCTAGCCAAAGGCTCCGGTTGTGGATTCCTCAAGAGAATTCACCTGCGTTGGCCTGGGCAACCTGGCAGTTTTCCGCTCACATGCAAGTCATGGAACGTTTTTATTTCCCATAGAGATTATTTGTTTCGCACACAGTCTGGATTCAGACGTATGTGAAGATATATATATATATATATATATATATATTGTGAACAATGAGAACAACTCAAGTGGCTGTTTGAGTTGTGTCGTTCCTGTGGTACTGCTGATAAGAAATGGATAGTGGGAACTACGAGACACACCAAACACATTGATAAGATGATCTCAATTTTGCGATTTCTTTATTCAAATAGCGAAGCTGAATCTGAGCCTACAGCACATTTTCGCCCTAGTTCATCATTGAACGAACACCATGTTCGTTAAATTTCTGCTCTCTCTGTCTCTTTGTCTATTTAACTTCGATATAGGTTTAATTATGCGAACAGCCCTGTCCTCGTGTGACGGTAGGGGTCTCGAATTGGTCGCAGATGGTAGATTATTTGATCGTGAGTAGGCAAACTGCTAACTGAAGACCGAGGTAAGTTGTAAGTGTTTCTGGATTGTTTGGGTGTTTGTGTAGTCAGGTTCGGCATACGTTTTGCACATTTGAAGTGTAAAATGTTGCCATAATATTGGGTTGATCCAGCTCCTAGCCTCACTCTAACCGGGTAAGTAGAGGTAGTGAACAAATTTTGCTACATGGGCAGACAACTAACTCGGCGGATGTATCACAGGATGAAGTGTCAGCTCGCATACATAAGGCTCAATTGATACTTTCCAACTTGAGACAGTTGTGGCACCGTCGTGAACTACGGCTGTCTATGGAAGGCGGAATGGATGCTGCAGGAGTTAGATCACTTAGCTTAAACAGCACAGAAACAGGAAAAAAGATGGATTGTCGGTGTTCGAACACCACTGTCTACGTCGCATTACACGAGTTTGGTGGAGCAATGCTGCAGGTAAGCGCAGAGTTTTAATAAATCGCAATCGTTCACTGGAGCCAGTGGTCGACCTCGATAGATAACGTTGTTTGGGAAGTGTTGCACATGTCATCAAATAGGTTGCCACGGTACACTTTGTTTTCCGAGGTAGGTGATGGTGGAAAAAAACTCAAGGGTGATTAAAGACCTGATATGAAGGCGCGAAAACCCGTACCAAGACACTCAGTCACATAGGTCGCGTTAGGTTTCCTAGAAGGGGACCCTGGGATCAACGTAATCGATGGTTAGAAACAATGGTGACATGGCTGAGTATCGCGGATAGTGGTGATCAACGTCCTTGCAAACTCTAGTCCCCAGGAATTTTCTGTTTTGACTCTGACACTAAAGTAAACATTCCAATCTTCCCTCTACTACTTCATCCAAATAGGCAGTCATGAGACAGCAAGCATATCTGGTGCATGAAAGTGTATCGTTTATGGTTGTAAAAACTGGAACTGAAACCGAGACACACCATATGCCAAAAAAATCACACCACCTGCTCGTTAAATGGAATGTTGCAAAATAGTGCGGGAGTGCGTGAGCATGTGAGAAAAACTAAAACACAAAGCAGCACTGCAAAACGTTTGCCACCTACCGGCTTCCTCATCCGATTCCGCCAGTGGATGCTCACGCATATCGTCGGGATGGTCGAGCATCAAGGTTTCACCCAACTCTTCCCGTTCTTCTTCCCAACTGACAACTGTGGTAGTGACTGTTTTCAGTATATCGAAAATTGTCACATAGTGTTGTTTGCGAGCGATATGCGCCGGAGTTAAACCTTGCTGTAAGAGAAAAAGAAGAAAGAAAGCAAAAAGAAGTGGGAATAATTTTATTCATCAGGTAGCTACCTACATGTGAAGCATCACAGATAGTGAATAGACAAGCGCATTCACGACATAGATTGAGAAGTGTTTCGGAGAACAGGAAAAGATGGCAATAAACTTGAACACACTTTGGCGTTGGTCAGAAACAAGGGATAAAAGGTATTCCCCGTAAGGAGGATTACGGAACGAACACCACACTGTCCCGATAGACAACAACACAACGATACAACTGAGTCAGAAATCGGGTACCATTCGATAGAGTGCGAGACCACAGCTACCAATCAACAGTGCGTATGTGCGAATTACGGAGACAATGGTATTTTCTCAAAGCGGTACTCATATTGTGGCGTTTGATACAAAACAAGTGATTCGTTGATCATTAAAGATGATACAATTCAGGGGATTAAAGTTTACCTAATTAACTCAAACCGTCCTTAATGTGTGCATTAAGGAAAGGCGAGTGATTTGTCGATAGATAAAATGTGGAGGTAGATGACCACTGTCAACCTGAGACTTTTTGATGAATGAAACCTGTATGGTCTACTTTAACTTTTTTTATTACACAGTTACATACGATGAACAGCGGACGGGGTAAAACCTATAGTCACAAGAACCCACTGTTCAGTGATGACCGCCGGTAACCCAAGCCCCGGGACTTGGCCCCGATAGGTTACACGTACTATTGAACCAGTCGACAGCAAAGTTGCTTATCACCAAAGTTTGGTGGTGACGGCAGGGCTCGAACCTCGGACCATAGGGTCCAAAGCACGCCTGTGACAGCGACCAAACCACTGCTCCACCACCACCCTAATGATGAACACAAATGAGTTTTTTGAAAACAAACTGCGACAAACAGCCTCGCACCTGTAGGAAACGTCTGCACGAAAATTAAAAAAAAACAGGTAGACGGGCAACAGCTGTAAACGACCGTCCGATTTAGGAATTTTTGAATACCTCTAAAGGTATAAAAGCTGACCGATGGGAACAAATAGTCCGTCGACTGTCATGATACACACTCCACCCTCGGTATTTCTCGTAACCTTCGAAAAGCAGTTTGATTAATCTAGCGAAAGGCTGCATTATTGAAGAAGATTGGCCCGATAAGTTACACGTGAAAGATCGTGGATGGCTTCGACCATATGACATCGTTCCCAGCTAAACATGATTTCCAAACACAGATAATACCGGGACCGAACTAACGATTATCAACCGCAAAATATACACTGCCGAAACTATAAGTGTTTGCATCTCAACCAATCCTGTCATAAAGTCTTTCTGAAACACTACACGCCTGAGAAGAAATGGCGTTACACTTTGGTCCGTCTACATAGTGTGTAATATCTAGAGAAAAATTGTCCGACGGCATTCATTGAGGACCAAACAACCCTGGTCTCGGCCATGTGTACTTTGTTTTTAACAATCCGTAGTTTCATTTTGGTGATTGTTAGTTTTGTTTAAGGCAATCCGAGAAGACAAACTCAAACGATTCACATCAGTTTGAATGTACATTGACGGAAAACAACCAGATAAACGAGGTTCAGTGTGCAGATCACGAAGATCGGATCGCTGTGGTCAGAACAGCGAACACTGATCGCTGCGGTCCGGTACAGTCGGGATACGAAACCGAATCGAAACACACACAGAGAATGACGAATGTAACGAGACAAACGAACGGCACTGAAGTGCTGCTGAATCAATCACAGAGTGCTTCAAAAGGATGTGTGCTGACCGGGAGCAAATAATATGATCAACAAAAACAGAGCACGCGAAATTGGGGGATTGATGAGGTGAGCACGAAAAGAATACGGTACAATTTCGCATTACCATATTAGACAAATTCACCCAGATCAAAAAACATCCCAGTCTAAACGACTAATATCTGGAATTGTTCTCACCTGATTTCGCACGTTGGTATCTGCACCCATTTCGAGTAGGAGTTGCACAACCTGAGAATGACCTTGTTGTGTGGCCAAATGCAATGGAGTAAAGCCCAATTGTGTGCGTTGATTAATGTCCGGAGCGTTGGGCAATTCCAAGAGAAATCGAACCATTTCCAGCTGACCGAAATGACAGGCTGTATGCAACGGGGTGTATCCGGCTCGAGTGACGGGTGAAACTTGTGCACCAGCATCGAGCAGGACCTGAGCGACAGCCACGTGGTTCTCTTGTGCGGCCAGATGTAGCGGGGCAAGACCATTCTGTGAGAAACAAGAGATAAATTGAGATGGCCACTCAGATGTGGATTGTCTGTCGGTATCAAACAGAAAATTGTAATTTGATCAGAACCTGCGTACCCGTGAGAGTAAAAAGAATGGGAGGATCGTATTACAGTCCAAAGAATGATTTTTTGTACAGATAAACTGACGATTGCGCGATATGCCGAAACCATGTTCAGACGCGTTCATTTTACAAATGTACTTCATATGAATTTCTCGAATCGGATGCAATTATGTAAACACTGAATCGTAAACGTGTGAATGACATCTATAAAAATGACACATTCCATTGGAGCACGTAAATGAGCGGTCTTCTGTCGTAGTCACACGACGCATTATTTGTCCTATTTATTACTCAAACATTACTACTCATTCTATCACATTTTAACGTTGCACCAGTATCGTATGTATAAAATCTTGCAGTTGCATCTACGGTTTACATTGCTGGGAAATACAGGCTCATCATCATAGAACGCGACGTGTCTCGGAACGCAACTGCAGAATGGAAAACGAGATCTGTAACTTCGCATACGAGACATGGCAACTCTTCCAAAAGTAATTTCTGAGATGAAGCTTTGGTCATACTGAAAAGATGTTGGGGGTCGCAGCCTATCTATCGTCAGGAAAGTTATTTTGTATACGGATTGAGATGTCCACCAAAACATATATCCTCATTTAATCGAATTGTGCTTAATTAAACGTACGCAACAAATGAAGCCGAACTGAGAAACTTCACTGATATGAATGGAAACAAATCAATATATAGTACACATATGAATGACGTCATACTGTTTCAGGTCAGTGAAATTGGAACCGGCGGTGTGGATTAAGTCCCGGTAGGTGTTTCAATGCGTACCGTGTTGGAGTTCATCCAGGTGTGCAGCAACGAGGGCCAAGTTACGGACCACACAGGTATACACACAAGCATACACACATACAGGCAAGACAAACCAATGTGGACATCGACCATTTTCACCTTCATATTTGATTTACATCACCAGGTGTTTTCTCACCATAACACAAGCAGCCTGTCGTTGGTAGTCTAGGTGGGCTGGCCTGGAGCGATTATGTGTGGAAAAGGGTTTACGTTTGTTGGGACTGAAACTACGCTTAGCACTTGTATATGCTGTATCGGACCGCAAACTCGTCGATCAGCTCGTGAGTATGGTCTTTTGCGTACGTTTGCGTGACAGATTGATCAGTCACGTGACAACGTCAGCAGCGTCACATTTAGCATCCTAAATTAGTAGAACTGACTTAGGTATGAGGATGGACAAGTAATCGATAGAGGTAATTACCTCACTTGCAAACCTCACTGCGATGTGTTTACGGTGAAGAAACGGTACATTGAATCACACCACTGTCACCAATGCATTGTTCATGAAAAATATCATTCTCCGGAACTATGTATCGCCTTATCAGACAAGAGGAACAGTGAAAACGATGAATGCAATGGCCCAACCTTACACTTCCACACACACCGCAACTGGTTGCTGTCAACAAGATACCGATTTAATACACCTATGAAAAAGGAATAAAACTTGGAGAGCAGTATCAAGCTAATTAGTATATTTGTTCTATGTGGGAAGCAAGTCGAGGCATGAGCACGACAAGTGATGCTACGCGACCGTGTTACTCAGCGCGCTGACCCATCTCAATGCCCCTGGTAGAGAAAAGCAGCACATCTATGATCAAGTACCCCTGGTTATGGTTCTAATAATTTCAGTTTGAACACCGTTGGTCTTCTTCAAACTACGGCAGGCCTAACGAGCCCAATTCAGTGCCATGCACAATATATGCCAGAGGGCGCGATCTGTAGTGGTTAAGCGTGACCGCGATCATCTAATACTTTTCAACTAAGGGTGAACGGTTATCGCACCAGGCACGTGCAGTGTGTGATGTAGCTAGCGATGTTCGAATCGCAAACGCGATTTCCCGCACAATGCAGTAGGACTGGTCTAGCATACACTAGACCCGTAACAGTCTATCTGATAGCTTGGCGGCAAACAAAGTGCCTCAAGTTGGAAACGACAATCTTATTTCCCGTATGGGAGCCAACGTTTCATATAAGATTCGTCCACCAGGAAAAAACAGATGGATAAAAGTAACGGGCAATAGATCTCAACCTGTTCTCGATGAAAAAGAGGCGAATCAGGAGACACTCAATGGAAGTTTTCAATATGGTGAAGGGATTGTTTGGTTCGAAGTACGAAAATTTTCGAGCTTTCCGTCCTGACAATGGCACAAACGGACAGCCCAACTAAAATGGACTAAACGCCAGCGCTAAATCCTTCACTCACAAGATAGTGTCATTTCGGAACAAGCTACCCGAATGTGTGGAAAAAAATACAACAGATTTGATGTCTTTAGGAAGGTATTACATGATTTCTGGTCTGACATTTTTTGCGGAGGCAGTGCGGTGTACGTATATTTAGAAGATGATATTACAGCAGACATTATATTTTTTAGAAGAAAATCACCGAACCGAAACAGGCAACAAAGAAACTGCTGACAACAGAACGAACTGGAGGCAAGACTGGTCAAGACCGCACAAGCTCTTGGGCAAGCAGACCTGAATCATGACTACCTACCTGTTAAATTGAGATTAGAAGTTAGACCAAACCTCTTACGCAGTGTGTACGAATATGGCCCACCATTAAATAAGGCCACAGTCCCTTGGTCCATCACTGAAAACATAACCATGGGGATTTCCCCGTTTACAGTAATTCACATTGTGTAATGACGAAGCAATGGGACAAGCGTATGAATTGAGCAACGGTCAACTAACAGTCTTCCCGTTTCTCATGGACAAGCTGGATGTCTCGGGTCGTTAATTACCCGAAAGGCGAATGAACCAAATATGTGGTCACCGGTTATCAACAACCATGCAATCCTTCCTACCCGATGTTCGCACTTGGATATGCAGGAGGTAGAGGGGCAAGCACTATGGCTGGGGCTGCACCGAACAGATTCTAATCCTTCATCAGAACACCGCTCCCAGTAAGTAAGTTGCAAGTTGAAAGAAAGTGAGCAATTCTGCGGAAACTTAGGTAGTGCAACATGCATGCCGAATGCAGTTAAGCCGTGCTGAAAAGCTTGCAGCTCGTGTCGCGCTATTTGTGAAGTATCTTTAAACGAACATGATTAAACAACCACTGAAAATAAAGAAGATAAGTGAGAGAATCAGAGAGAGGGGAACACTTACCTTGGACTGGTGATTTGGATTAGCCTGATGCTGGAGTAACAATGAGACCATATCAATGTGACCCTCTTGAGCGGCCAGATGGAGTGGAGTAAAACCACTACGTGACTCAGCGTTCCCACTTTGCATGTGATCGGACTCGTGAGCGAGAAGCAAGGTTGCAATATCAAAGTGGTTATGTTTGGCTGCAATATGCAACGGTGTGTATCCATTCCCGGCCTGCAAGGAAACGAACGATTGGAGAAGGGAACGGGACAAAAAATCAATCACTATAAAAGATAAATATCGATTTGTTGTTCAAAATGTGACAGCGGACAGAGTGGTGGGACTTCTGCAGTTTTTCGCAGCGAGTTGATGGTGATACCGATGAAATGGACTGGTATTAATACGGCTGTGAGTTATCAGTAAAACCAAAGTGGCGATCGAAGATAGTGAGAAAAGAGAAGGGTGATACAGTGAAAAGGTGTCCAATCAAGATACAAGCAATTTCATTGACTGTGCTTTGGTGAAACCAGTCAAAACACAGATCAGAGTTGATGGGAGAGGAGACTAGAATTAACAAGCAACACAGCCATAAAACCTATGACTCTTAACCCCAACGTCTGGTTGGTTACTCCTTCTAAGCATTACAAAACGTATTACCACTGTTGGGAACGTGCGATGAATGAGCGCTTCTCCGTTTTCTACTTGTTTTTTCAGACATACAAATATTGGACTATCAAATAGAAAATGCATTCCTCAAGTAGCCGTTTTCTCTCTCTCTCTCTCTCTCGAACTATCTACCTATCTACTCGATATATATTTGCCAAACAACTGAGTATTTCACTGCTTAGACACTAGACTAGCGCCTAACTGTGAGTTGCCAAACGCTGATCCAAACTGAGATTAGCCGAGAAACAATTGAAAATCCACGACTATTTAAAAAATCATCCTCAATATCAGAAAATTATGGAGAAACACGAAGGACTTAAATCACTTGCAAGGGTGAGAAACTTGCTTGTAACTGTAAATGCGACGCCACACCGGATCCCTTCACGGATGGCAGTGAAATGAATCAATAAACATTAAAAAAAACACCGTACCCGAGGCGATATTCGAGACAGGGAACAGCGGCGTGGACAAGTGGTTCGGAAAGTGGGGGATGCGGACTCACAGAACAGTTTGCATCCGCATTGTGATCCAACAACAGTTCGACCAGTCGCAAGTGATTGTAGTGTGTGGCCACGTGCAGTGGAGTGAGATTATTCTGCCCAAATGCGTTCACATTCTTCGGCTGAGCTTGAATGAGGAGACGTGCGGCGTTCAAACGACCACGTTTAGCGGCCAAATGAAGCGGTGTAAATCCTTTCTGCTTGCGAGAACCGGTGTGTGTTTGGGGGATGGGTGGGTGGAGGGGGGATGTTGCGAGAAAAACATAAAAGGATGAGGAACGAGAGAATTCCCTTGAAAAGAGGATGAACCCACGAATCTGGATTGGAATGCAGGGCTGAAATGTGCAACACACGTGACATGTCAAGAGGGGTTTGAAAATGACTTTATCTCCAAACAAACAATGTGTGGGTGTGAGAGTAAAACTTTCAAAATTGCATTTTCTAAATGATCACTGGAACAGAGAGTATTTAAAATACGAAGCATTGATCAATGTATTTCAATTGAACAATAATTGAGAACAATCGGCATTATTGCTAAAATAAGTGATGTTGTCATCACCATTGTTCAGTGTAATACGGTGAAGTGAAATTCACTGATTGCTATCAAACTCGCAATGCATACAATGCAAGTAGAAATGCGTAAGGAGGATAGAAACTGGGCCTATTTTCAGGGACGCGAAAAGTAAGCAAACCTCTATGGTCAATGCACAGAGTACATAGTCCAACTGTGCATACACCCGTTTTCCAGCATTCTGATCTGATTAGAAGTGACAGAAAGATAGCCAATTCTGTCGGCTTGCTACCATGATCTGCAGAGTCTCTAACCATATCCATTCAGCTATTTCGATAAATGACGGGACATTGTTTGCCTAACGCGATGGACGTCAATAATACTCAATTCTGTATAATTGTACATCGCCTATAGTATCTATAACATGAGTGATTCACAGAACTTAGATGGTCGAAAGGAGGATGGAAATATAACGACAGCACTTAGCACCCGGTGGAGCAGTTTCGAGGATAACTGAGTTTAGCAAAGTGACGGTAACAACTTTCTCTGTATGGTAATGAGTTCTATTAGCATCACTCTGTCTTGGTGGTTCCGTTGCCAGAAGATCACGGAAAAACTGGGTGGGATAGAAAAGCGTTTCGCGCACTACACAATTCGAATGAGAGCGACAACAAAAAAATGGAGAAATTTGGAGCGGTGCAGGGGCCGAACAGACAAAACTGAGACGAGTCAGAAAACGTAACTGGTGAATAGACCGGCGAATAAATCTTATGTGAGAAAAATTTCCGAGTCTTGAGATCGATTATACCAGTCCCGCGGATCAAAGTCACTGGTGATTAAATCCAGTCCCAGATCGTGTGTGAGAAAAGGTAATCAGACAAATTTCAATCTCATTTTGAAGTCAATCACACTAGGTTTTGGCAACACGGGTTGGCATGGCTGCTCTTATTTACGCCAACCCTGCGTTGGTGGCCTTGTTCACTCGACCGTGGACGAACATTTGGATCCGCAGATTATGGGTACCGACATAAACATATGTAGAGATTCGATTGGTGTTGCTATGCCAACCGGTGAAGTTGTGCATGTTTTTTCTATTGATGAATGTGGTAACCGGTATTCCTTAAGAGATGACGATGCACGAACACATAGGTGACTAGTCGATACCACCAGGGAGCACAGTGGTGTACTGTGGCGGGTCTCGGGGTGACCGGAAGCGCCCGGGCATCGGTGACACGAAAAAATACAATTTCAACCAAACGTCACAGATCATATAGGCGCTGTGAGAATATTAATAATTTATTCGATTTTTGTTTTTTGTTCACTTAAAAATGGCGAAATGGTTTTTCCAGCGTCTTCTGACAACAATGAGCACTAAAAACATCACGCAAACTGTCAGGTGCCAACATACACGCAAACTGTAGACAAGATACATATAAATTACCCGGTACGTCCAAGAAGAGCTTTTTAAAAGAGAGGTTTTATTGTACACCTGTATATCTCACCACACTCGTTCTCAGCTTTATAATTAACTGGACAAAAATATAGCTAATGCACTCGAAAAACGGATAGATGGCAGTTGTACTAGAACTCATCGAATCGTGTGGCTATCTCCTTCGCTGCGTTACCGTCATTGGTCATATAACTATCTAAGTAGAGAAAACAATCCACCATAACTAATTCCAGGCCGTTTAGTTTCAAAGTGGGACTAGGCAACGCCCAGTCTTGTAGCATCACTTTGCATTTTGAAGATGCAGAGTACATACCGAATGTAGTAACAGAACTCGACACATTGTCTATAGCGCCTTGTGCTCTTCTACACATTGTTCTAGATCGTACACCGTTTCTCCAGGTGCCCATTTAACACCTCCGGTTTGGAGACTAATTAGTGCGTCCTCCAGAATTTCATTGTAGACGAAATCGAACATGAATGGCGAAATAAGGCACACTTGACGAACGTTGCAGCCGGTGATGAACGGCCTTCGTAGTTCGGTATAAACCCTCACTCGAACAGATGTATGTGACTACAGTGAACTCAGTAAATTAACGTACTTTACGAAGAAGGAAACCCCTCAGAGCTTCGCGGTCAAATGAGTTAAGGGCTCCTTCCAGGTCCAGGAACACTGTCACCGTTGATCGACGGTGGGTGTGACGCAGATCGAGGACCAGACGTAACGCATAAACTTCATCAATACATTCACGACCAGTCCGGAATCCGGCTTACTGTTCAGGGATGATGATCTCTCTTAAAGGAACCAGACATCGAAATATGACGGAGGCTAACACTTTGTTGACGATTGCGGCAGTTTTGTTTTGTAATCAATGCGCGATTCCGTCTTGAAAATGGAAACGACCAGTGTTTCGCTCTCTTGCATCCAAGTGTATTGCGGTAATAGAACTTAAG
>UZAN01041726.1:44273-55507 GCA_900618425.1 Echinostoma caproni
TTGAAAAATCAGAAATTGCAACCTGGTAAACCAGACGTGGTGACGACGAGCTGTGTCAGAAATGACGAAACATCCGATCGATGAAACTCTCGTTTCTGTTGTCGCTCTCTCTCTCACACACACACACCTGTCCGCTGTCATGAGGGCGCTGAATCACCCTGTTGAAACATGTTGCCAAAACGGATGTGTGCGTGTATCTGTTTGGGTTTGAAAGCAACGAATACGAACTGTGTAAACAGAATTCACTCACTGTTCAACTGGTCTGAGAAAAGATAAATTGAAGTGTCGGCAAATTCTTTACTGGTTGATTAGTAGCCAGCGATAGACAGGTCATGACTTTCTCCCTCGTACACAGGACAACGAAAATGGGTATTGTTGAAAGGAGGTAAAATTCGTGACGAGATCGCTTAATAACTATCTCCATTGAAGTTGCCATTGATTCGGTATCTTTAACCGATTCACAAGATAAAACTTAACAGGTTTGAATTGATTTGTCATCACAGTGTCGGCACAGAACAGTACAGAACTAGTCAAATAGCACCCAAGCATCCCCGCAGCCAGTTGCTCCATTGTTCGGAAGCTTTTCTCTTTTGAAACCATGTGAAGAGGGGTCGAACTAGGACAATAGGACCATGTGCTACTCGTCTGGATGATCGCGTGAAACACTTGGTCAATGGAACAATTCCATCACCTGTATGATAATGCCCCAAAAGGAAACACTTCAATGTACATTTGCTGGAAGTAGATTAGTGTGTTTAATAAACAGGACTAGTACAAAGTGATAATACATAGTTGAGACAGATGTGACAGCGTTTATAGGTAATCACGACTCCGCAAGCGAAATAAAGAATTGATTACTCAAGACCATCAACAGGGCCTGTGAACGATCAAATGCGTTATTTCAAATTTTACTATTATTAATCAAGGCTTTAGCTTTTGCTTCTGTTACTTGACAATTCATACAGCTGGTGAATGTCCCCAGTGTGACGCTTTTATTTACCACATATTCTGTCAGGTTATGCTCAAACGCTGCTGGATCGATGCAGATTAACAACTGGAGAAGTATGTATACTAGGTGTAAGACCTTTTATTATTCGTTCTTCTTCTCTTGTGCTGCGCTGTGACCTCGAATATGTGCTTAGACAACACACTATACCAATCAAGTGTGCACGACCAGTCTTGGAACGAGAACCACACCTGGTTACCACCCCAACACAAAATCACGATTCACCTTAACGAAAACATGTGGACAGAGTGAACGAATTGCTTGTCTCATCGGTCGGACAACGGTTCAACCACGAGAGAGCGAAACGGCATTGTACTGAACTTATCGTACAACCCTCTATATCGGCAGAATATCCATCGCTGCCGTCGCCACCGCACGCAATTCATCACCTCAAGAGAGCGAACCGGCATCTGGCGTTTGTGCGCACGCACGTGTGTAACAAGGTCAATCGATTGTGTACAGGTAACCGCGTGCCTGGACGTGTTCACGTACACGCACAAGTGCGCGTGTGAACGGATTTGTCACAGGTCTGAGAATACGGAACATCAGACGCGTACCCAGTCCCAGATGTGTCAGATCACACCCGTTGCCACATGGCACATTCGGTACAATGCAAGAATATGGAGCAATACTGGAACGCACAATACACTCTATGTGCAAGTGGATAGTACACATGATCGGATTATTCACCCGGTATGCAACCAATCATGTTTTGTGGGCTGGCCCCTCGCATTAACAGCGGCAGGGTACAGCGTGCAAGAAGCAATGTAACCGTACGGTTTTTGGTGAGAAACAAATTGCACTTCAGGACTGACCTTGGTTCGTGCGCTCGAACTAGCCCCGGCATCCAGTAGCAGACGAATCACTTCCGGATGACCTTCTTTGGCGGCGATATGCATTGCCGTGTACGCGTCCCGGGTGTGCAAATTCGGATCAGCCCGAGCAGAAAGAAGCAATGCAACCAGTTCCACATTTCCGGTGAGCACAGCCATATGCAGCGGGGTTTGATCATCCTGAAACACAGACGGGATCGGACAGAGTACGGATAAGTGAAAGAACGAATGGACGAGCAATGAAACGTATCATACCGATCGCGTGGTTGGCTAATCAAATCAAATGGTCTCCCAAAAAACGCAACCCACTGGTTTGGGTTGTGATATGATGACTTGAGAAACAAAAAGCCATACTCTCCGCAATCCAGTGACTTCCGATCGGACATGCACACAGTCAAACATTTACTCTCTTAGATTGTTGTTTGAATGTGAACAGATCAGTGTTATCGGTGTGGCCTCATAGCTCAGCTGGTAGAGTGTGCGCTGTACAAAAGCGTAGGCGGCGTTCATACGTGGGTACGAATCCCACCGAGGCTACAGAACTTTTCACAATCGACATAAAAATTCACTCTTTTAGTAATTAAGAAAAACACAAGGTGTTCCCTATCTTCTAGGTCCTGGTTTGGGGTTGTACAACACTCAAAACACTCGGTGGGCAGAACACGAATCATCGTAGGCCGTAAAATGGGACTGAACAGTCAAGGGAAAATGATGAGAAATAATAGCAACATATATAACACAAAGGATGGGTAGCTGTCACATTCTTTTCTTAAGAGGGCATTCATGAACCGTGGACCGGAAGAGCAAGAGATACGATCGGGACGTGCATAAACACGTTCTGAAAATAGATCGCCAATGTAACAGGGCAGTGCGAACAAAAATTAGAGCATACCAAGGAAAGCAACACGATTTCAGATAGGGTTACATTAAAGTAGGTAATTGCAAGTGAACACAGAGGAGGAAACAAATTATCGGCAGTCATGGTCCCATTATGAACTGAAATTAGTATCCAGTAAATGAACCTTTTGAAACGAATGGAAAAGACGTACAAACGAGAATCTTACTTAAGGCACAATCCTCTCAAAACATTTTCAACCATGAGCATGAAACACCCTTGCAAATGTTTCAGTTTTTAGTTTTCACAACCATTTACCCGGCATTTTTATGTGCCGGTTTTGTTTGTTGTGTTTTAGCTGCTCATTTGGATACAAGAGCAGAATAATGATTGGAATGTTAAGAGCAGAAACAAAATGAAGATGGAGAGTTCATACTGACTGGAACTGCCGGGAATGATGAGTAGATGCACGAGTGCCACTGCTTGCAATATCCAGCCACTTCACTCAGTGTCCCCATCCAGAAAGCCTAACGATACCTATGTGACCCAGTCTCCTAGTTAGGGTTTTCATACCTTGAAGTTAGGTCTTAGTTTGATCACCCTTAACCTTTTTCCAACTATTTCCTATCTTGGCAAACATCGAACGCCGTGGAAACCCATTTGGTAACATGCGCAACACATGTTCCAACCAGCGTATTCTGTGGAGGTCTACCACTTATTCAAGGGGACAACTACGATTACCCAAAGCCATGACTCTAACCTCAGCATTGCTTTAACGGTTGCCCCACCATACTTGTGCAACGCGGCATAGACAGCGGTGTCCGAACACCGACAATCTATTTTTATCTTGTCCCCGTAATGCCCAATTCTCTGTACCGTATAGCAGAATTGCCCGAACTGCTGCAGCACACACTCGATCCTTCACAGACAGCCGGTAGTGACGGCGCCACAGATATTTCAAGCTGGTAAATGCCAATCCAGTCTTCTGTATGCGATTTGCACTTACACATGTGAAAACAGAACGAGCGGCGGGGTTTTAAGATAGTAATGAGTATCAGGGATTCAGTCAAGCTACGTTTTATGTGACCATGTCGGATAAGAGGAAAACACATGCTCAGATGATGAAATTCAGCATTTCGGTCAAATGCATTTAACATTATGTGACCATCCCGTCAGTTGGTGAACTGTCATATGTGAACCATCGCACACCGTCACCGGTTGCATCCGGTCCGTGTGCCAGACGAGGCAGATCAGTTTCAGTTAGTCTAAATGGGAATGTGCTGAGATTGGGTCAGTTTGTAGCAATATGACGAGGCTGTAGATTGCTATGGAACCATAGCTTACGTATAGAGGATAACTATCAAGCGCGAAATGTTCTATTGTGTCCAAAGTGTGCAAACCCTTCGATGTTAATCGGAGGATGAGCGAAGATGAGGACAGTCTTGAAAGTAAAAACAATCGACCAAAACAAAGCGGTCCATGGCAAATTGGCTCACCCAACACATGTTGCAACCCCACAGAAGGGAGGAGGAGGTGTCCGGATAGATTAGACAGCACCATGGACGACTTGTGAATTAGAAAAAACTTTTCACAAAAGAATGTGAAATGTAGAATAGTTGTTAATTACTTACCTTGGCTTTGGCGTCTACAGTGGCTCCATGAAGGATCAATGCACGAGCTACTTCAACTTGACGATTACGTGCCGCCAGATGCAGAGCAGTTTCCATGCGCATGGTTGCCTGGTCAACAAACGCTCCGTGTTGTAACAACATTTGAACGATTTCGGGGTTCCCGATGAATGCAGCCACGTGTAACGGAGAAAGGCCAGACTGGGAGCAATCGGACAGGGTGGACAAAGAGAAAAGGATTGGATGTGCAACATGATGACAAAAAATGTCGGACATTGTGAACATGAACCCTGTGCTATGGAAGAAATGTGAACAGATGTTGTTCATCATACCAATTTTAGAGTAACACGTTTGCTTTACTATCACGAGGAAAGCACAGTAGCACTGACAATGACGGGTTTACATCACTGGTAAGAATTATCAATATTTGATGAGAGACAAAAGAAAAGACACCGGTATGAAAAGCGTCTTTCCGGTAGCCTGAAACGGTTACGAGAACAATGTGTGTGATGAGGATAACAGAATGAGACGACTGAAAAAATGGAAACATGGTTGTGAAACCTCAAACACTGTAAGGGGTGCATATCCGTCCTGTGAAAGATAACTTCATGTTTGTCATTGGAAACGATGAGACCAAAAGGATACTTTAAACTGTTTGAATGTGCAACGAGTGAAACTCGAGGGGCGCGAGTGAAATCGATGAAATCCGTCAAATGTCAGTAACCAATTCCATCGTAGTTGAAAAACAAAAACACGTTATTGAAAGACTTTCAGCCCCAAATATATCTGAGACTGTAAGGATAGACAGCTTATTTTAATTTTGGCTGTGCAGTGAGAAATCCTTCCGGAAAAGTTGGCGTCCAGAATCGCGGGACGATCGGTGGCATAATTGGTGTATTGTGAGAACCCGTTCTGGTTCCAGTTACGAGTTCCACATATGACTTGAAGGCCCGGTCGTTCTATATCCGGCTTGATCGTATTGCCCTAGGTTTTCAGTTGGCCACCGAGTCGGTAACGTCATCCACGGTAGGGTAAAGAAGCCAGAGCCTGGTGCGAGAGTTGCGCGACTGACAACAGGCAGGAGGTTC
Organism: Echinostoma caproni; assembly: GCA_900618425.1. Lineage (NCBI taxonomy): Eukaryota > Metazoa > Platyhelminthes > Trematoda > Plagiorchiida > Echinostomatidae > Echinostoma > Echinostoma caproni. The sequence continues at coordinate 49,664 of UZAN01041726.1, forward strand.
CATTTCGCCTGTTCGCCGAGCTTGGCAATTTGTTTGCAAACGTTTCATCACCAGCCAGTGAGGTGACATCATCAGTGCTTGTGAAGTGGCAGTGTTCTGTCTGTACCCGTTCGTTTATATATGCGATCTTCTCCACCGGCTGTTTTCGTCTCCCGTTATCACTGTGTTCGACTCGGTCCGCCGTTGAACTGTTGCGAGCGGGTGGGGTGGGAGGGGAGGAAGTTGTCTTTTCGTCCCGATTGCGGTTTTTGTTCGTTCTCAGTTCACCCGAGTTACGAAAACCGATTTTCAATATTTTGTCAACAGGCCGGAGGTTGTTCACGGTATCCCCAATTACGACGACGACGTCGTCTCCAAACTCGAGGTCAGCGATCCTTGTACTTGGATCAGACTGCCCTCAGGAGTAGTCGGTAAGTACTGGTTGTATTAAAACAACACTAATGATAGGGAACAGCCATACCTGACTTCAGAGCACAGTGTAAGCTCAACTGATTCTTCTCCGTAGGTACGAACTCGTGCCCGGGTTCCTGAATAGCACGACAGTATGGTGGCGTCCAACTGAAGTGGGTTGAAAGCGGTAGGGCTGACGCCCGATGAACCTCCCACCCCCAATCGAGCATTAAATTGAAAGCACGCAGTTCCCTCATATGTTTTCTCATACGGAATGAAGGTCGGCTAGCGGCTGCGGGACGCATCCGCACTACACAGTGGGAGTTGAACACCGTTGTATTACCTTACTCTGGAAGAGTCTGACCGCATGATCATATACGCCCAATACATGCTTTGGGCATATGATTTGCGGAGTATACGAAACGTAGGCTTTAACATATACAAGTGATGAACGATATGAAAGGAAACTGAAAGAGCGTGATGAGAAAATGCGCAGATATGAAGCATAATTCGAAGGCAGATCATAACCGAGATAAGACGTCAAATAAGCTCAGCAGTGCTTTTGTCACAGCCAAGACGTTGATCCCTGCGACCGTTGGATTAGTACATGGACAAACTTTTCCATATGAAGCGTTTTCAATCCATCAAGGGTGTCCAATTGAAACAATTCTTTTGAACTAGGAAGGACCCAGTTTCAGGTCCCCAGTGATGATCCGGTTTTAGTTGCGGTGTTGTTATCGGATAAGACCAACTGATCAGAGGGCTTCTAGGAGTATGATAAGAGACTGAAAAAACAAACAACCTTCTGACGAAAACACCAGTATGGACAACCGTGAACAGTGACCTAATTGGCCATCTGTAGGGAACGGAACTGATTACAGAACTGAGGGTTAATCATTATTCCGGTGTTATTTTCCAATAGTTGCCAAATGACACCGTCAATAAGCTGCTCCCCGAAATCTGAAATCAGATATTTCTTGATCAGACCACTTTCCCGTACATATACGATAATGGGTTTCCTCCCTCCACATTAACAAGCATTCCCCAAATTACCTAACAGTCAATTTTAATACAGCTTACAGGACAGAGAACGTTTCCCAGCAGGGTTTATATCGTAAATCTAGTTCGAACGAACGATTCAGTGGGAAAACTCTATCCTATCATACGCCAAAACTTTCAAACCGAGTAGAAGTATTAGTCCAGATTTTCATCCAACTGGATCATATATAGTTTTTTGAATACGTCAACCGATAAGACCACAATTGTTCAGCTAAACCACCCCTATGATAGAAAAACAGTCACATTGGACTATAATCTGATGACAGGAGTTCGCAAGAGAAGATATCGATTATTTTCGGAATTGTCACATGCATGAATAGATTAAAAATAAGAGGAAAACACAGAACAACACTGATACAAACTAGAACAGTTCGGATTGAGTACAGGCTGTTGTATGCATCCAGACAAAGCCGAGTTTGACACGTTCCGCACAGCGAACTTCCTTTACCCGATCAAAAGTGTCCAACTGGAGCGAACTTTTTAAAAGGGTTAGACCTCATGGATTTAGGCTTGTGGAGAACCTAAAATTCTCAAGTAAACACCGCGTAGCGTGCTAGAATCACATGAATTTCTCTTCATGAAGAAAATATGACACTCAGATTTTTTTCTTTCTTTCTCTCTCTGTGGCTCTTCTCGATCAGTGTGAAATACAAAACGATCATTAAATCAATCGCAACTCCAACCGTTTAGACCGGAGGGAAGTCGCTTGAAAAATACCTGAGTAGCACATGCGTCCGCACTCGCGCATAAAGCACATACATGCAACGAGAGAGTGAGAGGCTACACGGGGCACCACAACGGGTTACATTTCGAACACAGTACGACGCATTCTCATAAATTCAGTGGACCAAGTGTGGCAAGAATACCCTTCACTACAAACTGATAAGATATGAAACCGGTAAATGTGTTGCATTTCGGCACCTGAAACCGAAGGAAAATACCATGGAAACACCCCTGGTAGGGAAAGAGTGACTATTTTGGCACCCATGGTTCACGTGATCAATGATCGATAGATAGATTGCGAAGGTCATCGGACTAAGAGTACACGGATAGCAAGAACGGCGATGAGAGTAAGTGCAATGGACAGGATCAAAGAGTCGGGTCAAGACGGTCGTGTACCGTGAGTAACGGTCGATGGACCAAAGGAACGAATTAAGTTGGACAACAAAATATTCACAAGTGTAACACCTGTCTCTGTCAAATTTTAGTTATTTGAATAACGGCCAACACAAAGGGGGAATCTTTGGGCATTAGAGGAGAGTACGTTTCGTCACCTATGCCGCCGAATTCAGTCAAGTTGGAACACAGTCATATCAATCGGATCCCAGTTACTTCTTGTGTACCACCAGCTTTCACATGCCACTGATACGATACATTACGCAGATGCATTCTAAAGCAAGATGTTTGTTTGGATAGCAGGAGATTGGATACTAGTGGAATCACCAAGTGATCAATGAGGAAAGGAAAGAATGCAGACGCAAACTGAAGGAATCCTATTAGATAACTAACTAGGCAGATTTAAAAAATTCCGATGATGAGTAGTAGTTGTAAGTACGTTCGAATCTCACCATCACCACCGACTGACTTTGGTCATTGTGTTCTATGGTAGTGCTTTGATGGGTCGCTTTCCCCTTTCTGAAAATTGTACCATTATGTATTTAATAAAAAAAGTAAATATGAAAAAAGGATCTGTGCATGATCGATAGATTTCGAATTTTTTAGTTAAAACCATTTTTATTGACTTCGATTACAAATACCATAGCGATGAATGAATGAAGAGATTGACTATTACAGTCAGATGAACCCTGTCATTCTCTTGGAGGAACTAGAAGCTTAAAAATCGTTTCTAAACTGATGAATAGTTTAAAGCTCAAAGGGAACAGAGGCGGTGTTGAGCTGGAAAACTGGAAAGTTGTTCACGGTGCATGGGGACCAAGCATAGATGATCACATAACTCTTAGACAATTTCATTGAGGGAATTCATCATGTATGGCGTAAATGAAGCGTGAGCTGAAAAGCAAGGAAGCACTGTACAGCTGTCTCCAACTGAGCCATAACCACGGAGGCTAGTATTCAGATGAGCGAGGCGCGATGTCTGCAACAGGCTCGCAAAGATGGTTTGTGCTACATCGTGTAACGGGAAAACGAATAACGGTCTGAATGGGTAATATGCTTGCGTTCTACCTTTGAGGTTACAGGTTCGATCCCCAGTTGGGTCGGTGGATTCTCATTGCTGATGAGACCCAAACAGATCGAAACAGTTGTACAGTGCTTCCTAGCTTTTCAGTTCACGCTTCATTTACACTATATGGGGCGAATGCCCTCTATGAAATTGAATCAAGTCTTCCTATTCCCTTAGACGTTTATGTAGAGTTCGCACGTATACTCGAACACGTTCAGAAGCCGTCATCAGTAAGTTACCAAGCGACTTACCCAACGTTCTCCCTCTATCCCGCGGATTTAACAAACATAGATAGTGAAATCAAAATAGTACGTAAGGGTTCACTACACGTCTACAACAGATACGAATATATTCACTTCGCGCAATTTTGTTTTGGAAACACAAAACTCAGCATGACCGACAATTGAACATACACTGTTCCTGCACTGAACATATCACACGCCATTTATGGAAGGAGAGAAATTAAATTACAGAAATGAGATGCAAACGGTGTTAGTTAATCTGCATGAGTTGCTGTTCACGGCGTGTCTTATGCATGATGTTCAGGGTCCGAACCTTCCAAAACCTAGCCCCAGATGGTGAGCATATTTGCTATCACTCGAGTCAACACCTCAAGTGATGGGCAATTCGGAGACCCAGAGTTTCAGTTCCCAGTGGAAATTCTCTGTTCCATTGGTGATTGGTATTTTTTTAATAAAACATGTCACAAAAGACGAGAAAGAACTCACTTCGGTAATCATGTCCACTTGTGCACCATACTGCAAAAGCAGCTCGACCACGTGTATCTTCTGTTTTTTACAAGCAATATGTAATGGAGTGAACCCATTCTGAAGAACAAAAGGAGTTTGTACAAAGATGTTGTTGGTGAACAATGAATGATATTTCTTCGAATTGCTGAAAATGAATATCAGGTCCCAATTCACTCGAACGAAGTCCAGAGCTTCAAAAATATACATATGCCCCTAAGAACATAGTCATCTGAGTTATGCTTATCTACTCATTGAGTTGATCTTGCCCGATGGGTTGCAGTGCCACTCCTGTACTCCAGCTGCGGATATTCCCCCTTTCTCCCAAATCGCGCTCGCACATTATTTCAAGTTTAATTTAAGAAACCATCACTTTGAATTGAAAAATAATTAGGAGAACACAACGCCGCGTTCGGATCCGTGCTCACTCATTGCACTTCATCGGTCAACTGTGATCCCACGAGTTCCCACCCTCACCCCCAACTGAATGGCCATCTGTCTTCCCACTCTCTTTCTGTCGTGAAGAGAGCCAAAATTGAGTTTTGCGTCTTGTCGCGCTAGCGAACAGACGTTGATTCAGTGGATCGACGAATCCGTGTGGTCTATGAGAAACGGCTAAGCCGATAAACACAAATACTGACAATGTTTGCTGCGAGCTACAGCTAACACCGTAGCCGCGAGTTCTACCAGTCATCAAAGGCGGTACTCCCGAGAAAAAACTTAAGTCGTTACGTACTAAAAACAAAATTGTCGGTATACGTTACAAATTGCGTAGCCTACTTTTTAGTAAAGTTGGGAAACTATGGTAGATCATCATCATCAATCATCGTACAGCGAGATCCAGCGAAGCGAACTTTACTGATCGCTGCCAAACTACTATTGCAGATCCTCACCGGGAGAGGATGCACGGTGGTCAAAACGAATTAAGTAGTACTGGGACGGTTACCGACAACTTGCAGAACTCAGAAGAATGGTGCATTTACTTTTGTGCACAGAGAGCGGGGTTTTCCAGGGAGTCAGATAAGATGGCTCGAGCAAATCACACGTGGATTCACTGATCCACCAAATCAACGGCCGATCGCGAACGCGAGAAGACGCAACACAGAAGTGGAGTGGGAAGACGGATGGTCAATTAAGAAATAGAAATAAGTGCGATCGGTTCATCGATAAAATGAACTGAAGGAATACAGATCCAACCGCAGCGTTTTGTTCTCTCAACTAAACCTACGGTCTTCCGAAGTTTCCGAAAGCCTCAGCATAGTCGAGAGCGGGATCCTGAGTTTTTTGGACTGGTAACCCGTCTTCCGTGAATTGCCGAATTCTCCGAAATGATATATATATATATATATATATATCACACATCTGACGTCAGACAAAGTGCCAAACGAATCGTGGTACAACAATCTTATAAAAGAAAAACGTTCCACGATTTGCAAGTGGGTTGAATGCTACCAGGTTGCCCAGGCC